>QXTE01000025.1:10187599-10218339 GCA_003942145.1 Platysternon megacephalum
CTGAGTTCCAGGCCGAGTTGCAGGAAGATCCCTCCTTGCGGAAGATAAGGGACCTGGCCGACCTCAGTGCGGTACAGACCATGGGGAGAGGATGCCGGAAGAGGTTCCTGTGGGAGAAGGGGTTCCTGTATCGAGAATGGGCTTCCCCAGGGGACATGGAGTCAGGGGGAGTCAGGAGGCAGCTGGTGGTACCCCGGAAGTATCACCGCCAGCAGCTGTACTGGGCCCACGACACCCCCCTCTCAGGGCACCAGGGAATCTGGCGTACCCAGCAGAGGCTGCTAGAGAACTTTTACTGGCCGGGGGTCTTTGTTACGGTCCGGCAGTATTGCCGATCCTGTGACCCCTGTCAGAGGGTGAGGAAGGCCCGGGACAAGGGGAAAACAGCTTTAGGACCCTTGCCCAGCATAGAGGAGCCTTTCCAGGGGGTGGCCAAGGTCAGAAGGGGGACTCCTCACCAAGGGAGCCCGAATCCTAGTCCTCCAGACTGGCACGCTGGGAGAAGACCCCACCCCAGTCTGAACCCCAGGGGTATGGGGGTGGAAAAAGGGCACAGGCCGCATGAGCCTCCCCACATGCGGATTACGAGTGCCATCGAGCAGACCCTAACAAAAAGGGGACAAAAAACTGGAAGGGCCTGGTGTAATTCTCACCAAGGAATGGGAGAGGTGATGGGGCATCCATGGGAACGTTGCTAGGTTCGAACTTCCCCAGGTCACTGGCTGAAGTGACCCTGCTCAGTTCGGTCTCGAAGGGGGGAGAGATGTGACGAAGTGAGAATGTTTTGTTGTGTTATTTGAATACTGAGGGGGAAGGTTGCAGGGGAGCTGGGCTGGGACTGTCTGCATGGGGGAAGGGAGATACCTGAGCATGTAACATGAGAACCCAGGAGGGGAGTTGGAGACCAGGTAACACCTTTGACTGGGAATTCGGACAAAGGACAAAGGCTGGGGGAGGAGCTGGGGGGAAGGGAGAAAGGAGACGCCTGGAAGGGGTTTTTCAGTTCTTGGAAGCTGGCCAGGAATGAAGAGGGAGCCTGATGGGGTTTAGGCTTCCCAGCGAGGCCGGGGCCTCCCTGGGGCCCCAGATAGACCTAACTAAAGGGGATCCTGTTGTCTGTACTGGCAAGACCTGTTTTGGACTGTGTTCCTGTCGTCTCAATAAACCTTCTGTTTTACTGGCTGGCTGAGAGTTATGGTGAATCGCAGGAAGCTGGGAGTACAGGGCCCGGACTCCCCCACACTCCGTGACAGTGGTCATAGATGAAATTACTCTAAAGTGGGTGCACAACTGGCTGAAAGTCCATACTCAAAGAGTAGTTATCAGTGGTTTGCTGTCACTTGGATAATGGTTTGCTTGTGACTTGGATAATGGAGTGGAGAGTGTGTTTATGAAATATTCAGATGGCACCAAACTGGGAGGGATTGCAAGTACTTTGTAGGACAGGATTAGAATTCAAAACGACCATGACAAATTGGACAATTGGTCTGAAATTAACAAGATAAAATTCAATAAAGGCAAGTGCAAAGTACACCCTTGGAAAGGAAAAATCAAATTCACAGCTACAAAATGGGAAAGAACTGGCTAGGTGGTAGCACTGTCGAAAATAATCTGAGGGTATAGTGAACCACAATCTGAATATGAGTCAACAATGTGATGCAGTTGCAAAAAAGCCTAATGTCATTCTGGGGTGTATTAACAGAAGTGTTGTATGTAAGACTCGGGAGGTAATTGTCCTGCTCTTCTCAGCACTGGGGATGCCTCAGCTGCAGCACTGTGTCCAGTTGTCCAGTCCACACTTTTGAAAAGATGTGGATAAATTGGAGAATGTCCAGAGGAGAGCAACAAAAAATGATAAAAGATTAAGAAAAACCTGACCTTTGAGGAAAGATTAAAAAAAACTGGGCTTATTTTATGAGAAGAGACTGAGGGGGGGACTCGATACCAGTCTTCAAAATATGTGAAGGGCTGTTATAAAGAGGATCAATTGTTATAAAGGGGATCAATTGTTCTCTGTGCCCACTGAAGATAGGACAAAAAGTAATGGCTTAATCTGCAGCAAGGGAGATTTAGGTTAGATATTAGGAAAAGCTTTCTCACTGTAAGGGTGATTAAGCTCTGGAATAGGCTTCCAAGGGGGGTTGTGGAACCCCCGTCATTGGAGGTTTTTAAGAACAGGTTAGACAAATACCTGTCAGGGATGGTCTAGGTTCCCTTGGTCCTGCCTCAGTGCAGGGGTCTGGACTAGCTGACCTCTCAAGGTCCCTTCCAGCCCTACGACTCGATAACATAGAGTACAAACACGATTTGGGGCATGGGGAAATATTTTCTCCAAATTGCCTTTTTAAAAAAAACTATTGTAAATTTCAGTTATTTCACAATTTTAAAAGACAACAAAAATTCTTCCCTTCTCATTAAATACAGAGCTTGAAGATAAATGTCTAGTCGTGTTGCAAGAGTCCTGGGGGGGGAGGGGGAGGAGAGGGGAAGGAACGAGATACACGATACTGACCATTTCTGATGTATTCTGAAGCTTTGAATCAATTCTCACTCTCTGATACCGATGGAAGTTCATTTTTCATTTCTCTTTATACTGACAGAGAACAGAATGATAAAGGGCTAGATCATCCCCGCACAGGACTACCCTGATAAGGGGCTGGGAACTCTGCAGAGTCTCTCTCCTAGGGTGCTCCTGGCATTGTCCTTGTGGGTGGTTCTCATGCAGCAGGCAAGCAGGCCATCCCTCGAAGCCAGCCGATCAATCATCATAGGTTTTGAGGACTCCATAGAGGCTTTGGAGAGGGGCTTTTTTCTCCTGAAGGTTCAGCGATATCTGTGCTGCCTGAGGCTTCCCACTTCAGCGAGTGCTTCTGTAACGCCACTCAGAGGGATGTCAGAGCACAGGAGAAGTGAGCTCCCAAGCTAATGCTGGCTAAGGCAGAACTAACCCGGGCAGGTTTGCTACGTTGGATTGGTGTGGTGGGGGCAATGTGTAGCAAGGGCTCGTGCACCTCCGCGACCCGCTTGTGGAGCCAGAGCCCGGAGGGGTTTCTGCGGTGGAAGCGGAAATGATGCTGAGGAGGTGCCATTGCCCCATTCTGCACCACCCTCGGGGGGAAGTCTGCCATGCTTTGTTCCAACTGCCCAGGGAGCTGGATGGGCTGATCGGGCACAAAGGTGCCAGAAAAATCACTAAAATAAAAGGTCTCAAATTGCTGCAATGCAAATTTGGAATTCACACAAACTGTAGATTGTTTTTATTTGAAAAATTAACCAGCCTCCCACAACTAAATTCTTCTGACTGAAAACCTCCTTCCACGAATCAGACAGTGTTTCAGTGGAACAATTTTGTAATATGAATTAAACACTAGGAGCAGTATTAATCGGTCCTGGTGTTTCCACAGTAAGGAGCCTGCCAGACCTACGCCAGGCTGAGCCCCACATTCTCAGAGGCCTCGAGTGTCTCTTGAAGGAGGATCCCTTCCTGCCCAGGGCAGTGGTGCTGGAACTAGGGGTGTTGGTGCTGCTGCACCCCCTGACTTGAAGTAGTAATAACCCAAATGCATGGTTTCCATCATCAGCACCTCCACTATAAAAATTGTTCCAGAAGCCTGGCCCAGGGTAAGAGTTGCAGACTCTGCCCTGTCTGGGCTTTGGTAATAACATAGGCCCACTCATTTGCCATCATTTAGGGTAACCAAATGTCCCAACACTGGGGGACAGTCCCAGGGTCCTGGCCAAAACCTACCCAGGGGATTGGCTGCCTGGTTACTATCACTGTGTCCCCTGTTCCATCCTGTCCCCGCTCTTGAGCTAGTGCTGGGCCCCTGCATTGTCTTCTAGAAAGTGGTATGTGGTCAACCATCTATCTTAACCAGTGGACAGGCAGTGTAATAAACCGTGATAACATGCGTCGAGCAATGCTAGATATACACACTCTGAGACGTGCATGTTTAGTTCCCTGAATGGGGACAGAGGGTTGCTTTCACACTATAGCAAACTGATAAGCTCGGTCAAATTAAATAAATGACTTCTCCAGCTGCGATTGCTAACAGTGGAAAACCTTGTTGACAGGCTGGATTCCCCTTCTGTTTGATTTTACAGAAAAGTACCAATCTCAGGACCACATCCCATGTGCCAGGTCTGAGCACTCAGAACCCATTGACGTCAATGGGAGTTGCATATGTATGTATCTGAAAGCAGAATTCGGTTTCTGATGTTGGTTCTCCGAGTCCATCGCCATGTAGGTTGTTTTCATGGCACAAACACAGTACCGTGACTTGGTTGTAGGACAATGAGGAGAACATCGATGGCTGTGGGAATAAACCCTTGTTGAAATCCTGATATTTTTGTAGCTATCCGTTTTCATAGTGACTGGTGATTTAAACTTTGTCCCAGTATGAAAGCCTCTCTCTGATGTATTGTATTACCAACCTTCCTCCAACTCTCTGGGCATTCACATATCTGACAGGAGAAATGTACAGAACAATCTGACTGTTTGAGGCCTCAGTCTAGCTAGGCTCTTAGTCATAGGTGTGATTTTATGCGAGTACTTTCACCGGGTGCCCATCAGGTCCCAGTGGGACTACTGGCATGCTGAAAGTTATGCATGTGATTAAGTGCTTTCCTGGACCAGGACTATAAAACCTCAACGCTTTCCACCTGTGTTGAAATGATGAATTCCCTATTTCTTTAATAAACACAGGCCCTGATTTAACTGCAGCGGTGACATGTCCTTAGGAGGGGTGAAATATTTCACATAAAGATTGGCTCTCTCTCTGAAAAGTGGTAATACAGACTTTCCCTCTGTTTTGCATGAATTGATACAGAAGTGTGGTGGCTTGAGCTCAATACTAACTCTTGGTGTGTTGCTTTTATTTCTAGAAACCTCAGCTTCCCCAGGGATAGACACAGACAAGGAGAAATATATTCTAACTGACAGGGGTAAATAAAATGCATACAGTACCATTGGACAGAATGATACTTTCAGATGAAGATGCAGTTTATTTTACAACTTAATTTACATTTATGGAACAAATCATTTGTTCTCTTATGTCTTTATTGTAGCTATTTAAATGCGTTTAACTTGTATTAAAGGAAAACTTATTCAGCCTGCAACTGAGAAATCTGGTCTCATAGAATTCAAGAGATTATAGAACTTTAGGCAACATTTACATTGGCATTATTTTTAAATTTGGCATATTTTTAACTAGAGTTTAATTTCCCATGCCATCCTAATGCTTTAGCAATAAAGGGTTTTACAACGACTGTTGTGCTTTTACAGAAGAACCTTGCTAAATCACTTTTGCAGATTAGTGAGTAGACAAAAAGCAACCAAACGAATAAGAGAAAACCAACAGCAATAACAAAAAGCCCCAATAACAATGGTGAACTAAATATACTTTGTCCATTAAGGGAAAATTGTGTCTCTTCCCTTGCCCCACCCAGTGCTATGTTGGGGTCCTGACAGCAACATAGCCAGCACAAGGAGGGGAGGGGTAAGCTTTTTAGGAAGCTGTGCAAAAAAAAAGGTCAGCGCACCTTTGTGCTCCATCATGCTGAGTAAGGGGCTGTGGATTGGAGACTACTCATATCCACTAGCCATTTTCCCTAGGCAGCCACACCAAACTATTGCAATGATGAGCCTGAAGTAGCAACTGCAGAATGACTGCACTGCTGGAAAATTTCTACTTCCTGCTCTTCCTGTGTCTGTGGGCAACCCCAGCACGTAGTCCATTTGTTAGGCTAGAACTGGTATTTGCCCCTAAAAGGATACATGCAGTTTAGGTGTATTCATGATAGCATTTCCCAGTAAATATACGCTGGCATGATATGTAATAGGGAAGAAGTTGTGGTAATCTGAGGCCTCCCTACAGAACTCAGCTATTAAACATTGGCCAATTTTTGTTTGGCTGAGTGAAGTGTGGATTAGCAAGGTTCTATTGTACTTCAATATAAGTACCATATTTAATTTCAGTTGGAAATGTTAAAATGATTTCCAGTCAGGGATTTGAATTAAATATACAAATAGCTTTGCATCTCAGTTGCATTCAGAACCATGAACAGCAACAGAAAACATTTTAAATATCGTATTCATTACTTTGCAGTGCACATCTAAATGCAATCACACACAATACTCTTCCCGGTTCATTTTATATAAGTAAGAATATACATCTCTATATTGATAGCTGTCATTTAAATAAATGAGATGTATATCCACTCAGAAATGTGAAAATCTTGGGTGCTAATTACATACAGAAGGGTTGATGACTGGCCTTTTTCCTTTTCTTTTTCTTTCTGGCCGTAATTTATTTCATGAGGTCTGATCCTGCAGTCCTCGCTCAGAGAAAATTCTCAAGAAAATCAAGGTAACTGAAGTCAGGAGTTTTGAGCATGGACTGAAGGACTGGACCCATAAAGAGCAGTAATTCTTCCTGTTGGAGAGCCAGGAGAAGGGAAGGATGAAGAATACAAAGTATAAAAAAGAAACATTATGAAAAACTACTTATTTGGGGCCACATTTCAATACCGTCATTCTCAGTGAATAGTACCTTACTCTACGAGCAGTTCACTGACATCTGTGCGATGACTCGGGGAGTTAGGTGCTCCTCAGTGTGAGTGAGGGTATCAAAATCTGGCCCTTAGTTTGCCATTTTTGTTTAAAAACAAAAAAAGGAGGTGTGGTTTTTTTACACAAACTAGGTATTTTTATGTAAATCTAAGACCGTTTCCATGTGCAGTGTAATTAGGCCTCCCATTCTGAGTTCTTATTAGAACAAGAGAGGCTAACAATGTCAGAGTAATTATAATACAAAATACTTACAATAGAGCGATTGTATTTTATAGTACAGTAAGCACACAATATACCTAATTATGATTATGCAAACTTCATGTGAACAATCTTTGCCATGTATATTAATAATAACTGAGGTTAATGAATCATCAGATAAACTAAACTTTCACTTTTCTGTGCTCTTTTACTAAATTCACTTTTCCTTTTTCGTCCTTAGGTCCCATGTTCTTCCTTGCTTGCTTTAGTGTTGCTGCAGGATTAGCATTGTTCATGTACTGCTGGAACCCAGGTAATCTACTCTGGAATTGTTTTAAAGGGAAATTTTTATTCTCAGTCACCTTAAGGTAAAACACATTTGAGGGGTTCCCTGTATATCTTAAGAACATAAGAACGGCCATACTGGGTCAGACCAAAGGCCCATCTAGCCCAGTATCCTGTCTACCAACAGTGTTCAATGCCAGGTGCCCCAGAGGGAGTGAACCTAACAGGTAATCATCAAGTGATCCATCCCCTGTCACCCATTCCCAGCTTCTGGCAAACAGANCGGACTCCCCCACACTCCGTGACAGTGGTCATAGATGAAATTACTCTAAAGTGGGTGCACAACTGGCTGAAAGTCCATACTCAAAGAGTAGTTATCAGTGGTTTGCTGTCACTTGGATAATGGTTTGCTTGTGACTTGGATAATGGAGTGGAGAGTGTGTTTATGAAATATTCAGATGGCACCAAACTGGGAGGGATTGCAAGTACTTTGTAGGACAGGATTAGAATTCAAAACGACCATGACAAATTGGACAATTGGTCTGAAATTAACAAGATAAAATTCAATAAAGGCAAGTGCAAAGTACACCCTTGGAAAGGAAAAATCAAATTCACAGCTACAAAATGGGAAAGAACTGGCTAGGTGGTAGCACTGTCGAAAATAATCTGAGGGTATAGTGAACCACAATCTGAATATGAGTCAACAATGTGATGCAGTTGCAAAAAAGCCTAATGTCATTCTGGGGTGTATTAACAGAAGTGTTGTATGTAAGACTCGGGAGGTAATTGTCCTGCTCTTCTCAGCACTGGGGATGCCTCAGCTGCAGCACTGTGTCCAGTTGTCCAGTCCACACTTTTGAAAAGATGTGGATAAATTGGAGAATGTCCAGAGGAGAGCAACAAAAAATGATAAAAGATTAAGAAAAACCTGACCTTTGAGGAAAGATTAAAAAAAACTGGGCTTATTTTATGAGAAGAGACTGAGGGGGGGACTCGATACCAGTCTTCAAAATATGTGAAGGGCTGTTATAAAGAGGATCAATTGTTATAAAGGGGATCAATTGTTCTCTGTGCCCACTGAAGATAGGACAAAAAGTAATGGCTTAATCTGCAGCAAGGGAGATTTAGGTTAGATATTAGGAAAAGCTTTCTCACTGTAAGGGTGATTAAGCTCTGGAATAGGCTTCCAAGGGGGGTTGTGGAACCCCCGTCATTGGAGGTTTTTAAGAACAGGTTAGACAAATACCTGTCAGGGATGGTCTAGGTTCCCTTGGTCCTGCCTCAGTGCAGGGGTCTGGACTAGCTGACCTCTCAAGGTCCCTTCCAGCCCTACGACTCGATAACATAGAGTACAAACACGATTTGGGGCATGGGGAAATATTTTCTCCAAATTGCCTTTTTAAAAAAAACTATTGTAAATTTCAGTTATTTCACAATTTTAAAAGACAACAAAAATTCTTCCCTTCTCATTAAATACAGAGCTTGAAGATAAATGTCTAGTCGTGTTGCAAGAGTCCTGGGGGGGGAGGGGGAGGAGAGGGGAAGGAACGAGATACACGATACTGACCATTTCTGATGTATTCTGAAGCTTTGAATCAATTCTCACTCTCTGATACCGATGGAAGTTCATTTTTCATTTCTCTTTATACTGACAGAGAACAGAATGATAAAGGGCTAGATCATCCCCGCACAGGACTACCCTGATAAGGGGCTGGGAACTCTGCAGAGTCTCTCTCCTAGGGTGCTCCTGGCATTGTCCTTGTGGGTGGTTCTCATGCAGCAGGCAAGCAGGCCATCCCTCGAAGCCAGCCGATCAATCATCATAGGTTTTGAGGACTCCATAGAGGCTTTGGAGAGGGGCTTTTTTCTCCTGAAGGTTCAGCGATATCTGTGCTGCCTGAGGCTTCCCACTTCAGCGAGTGCTTCTGTAACGCCACTCAGAGGGATGTCAGAGCACAGGAGAAGTGAGCTCCCAAGCTAATGCTGGCTAAGGCAGAACTAACCCGGGCAGGTTTGCTACGTTGGATTGGTGTGGTGGGGGCAATGTGTAGCAAGGGCTCGTGCACCTCCGCGACCCGCTTGTGGAGCCAGAGCCCGGAGGGGTTTCTGCGGTGGAAGCGGAAATGATGCTGAGGAGGTGCCATTGCCCCATTCTGCACCACCCTCGGGGGGAAGTCTGCCATGCTTTGTTCCAACTGCCCAGGGAGCTGGATGGGCTGATCGGGCACAAAGGTGCCAGAAAAATCACTAAAATAAAAGGTCTCAAATTGCTGCAATGCAAATTTGGAATTCACACAAACTGTAGATTGTTTTTATTTGAAAAATTAACCAGCCTCCCACAACTAAATTCTTCTGACTGAAAACCTCCTTCCACGAATCAGACAGTGTTTCAGTGGAACAATTTTGTAATATGAATTAAACACTAGGAGCAGTATTAATCGGTCCTGGTGTTTCCACAGTAAGGAGCCTGCCAGACCTACGCCAGGCTGAGCCCCACATTCTCAGAGGCCTCGAGTGTCTCTTGAAGGAGGATCCCTTCCTGCCCAGGGCAGTGGTGCTGGAACTAGGGGTGTTGGTGCTGCTGCACCCCCTGACTTGAAGTAGTAATAACCCAAATGCATGGTTTCCATCATCAGCACCTCCACTATAAAAATTGTTCCAGAAGCCTGGCCCAGGGTAAGAGTTGCAGACTCTGCCCTGTCTGGGCTTTGGTAATAACATAGGCCCACTCATTTGCCATCATTTAGGGTAACCAAATGTCCCAACACTGGGGGACAGTCCCAGGGTCCTGGCCAAAACCTACCCAGGGGATTGGCTGCCTGGTTACTATCACTGTGTCCCCTGTTCCATCCTGTCCCCGCTCTTGAGCTAGTGCTGGGCCCCTGCATTGTCTTCTAGAAAGTGGTATGTGGTCAACCATCTATCTTAACCAGTGGACAGGCAGTGTAATAAACCGTGATAACATGCGTCGAGCAATGCTAGATATACACACTCTGAGACGTGCATGTTTAGTTCCCTGAATGGGGACAGAGGGTTGCTTTCACACTATAGCAAACTGATAAGCTCGGTCAAATTAAATAAATGACTTCTCCAGCTGCGATTGCTAACAGTGGAAAACCTTGTTGACAGGCTGGATTCCCCTTCTGTTTGATTTTACAGAAAAGTACCAATCTCAGGACCACATCCCATGTGCCAGGTCTGAGCACTCAGAACCCATTGACGTCAATGGGAGTTGCATATGTATGTATCTGAAAGCAGAATTCGGTTTCTGATGTTGGTTCTCCGAGTCCATCGCCATGTAGGTTGTTTTCATGGCACAAACACAGTACCGTGACTTGGTTGTAGGACAATGAGGAGAACATCGATGGCTGTGGGAATAAACCCTTGTTGAAATCCTGATATTTTTGTAGCTATCCGTTTTCATAGTGACTGGTGATTTAAACTTTGTCCCAGTATGAAAGCCTCTCTCTGATGTATTGTATTACCAACCTTCCTCCAACTCTCTGGGCATTCACATATCTGACAGGAGAAATGTACAGAACAATCTGACTGTTTGAGGCCTCAGTCTAGCTAGGCTCTTAGTCATAGGTGTGATTTTATGCGAGTACTTTCACCGGGTGCCCATCAGGTCCCAGTGGGACTACTGGCATGCTGAAAGTTATGCATGTGATTAAGTGCTTTCCTGGACCAGGACTATAAAACCTCAACGCTTTCCACCTGTGTTGAAATGATGAATTCCCTATTTCTTTAATAAACACAGGCCCTGATTTAACTGCAGCGGTGACATGTCCTTAGGAGGGGTGAAATATTTCACATAAAGATTGGCTCTCTCTCTGAAAAGTGGTAATACAGACTTTCCCTCTGTTTTGCATGAATTGATACAGAAGTGTGGTGGCTTGAGCTCAATACTAACTCTTGGTGTGTTGCTTTTATTTCTAGAAACCTCAGCTTCCCCAGGGATAGACACAGACAAGGAGAAATATATTCTAACTGACAGGGGTAAATAAAATGCATACAGTACCATTGGACAGAATGATACTTTCAGATGAAGATGCAGTTTATTTTACAACTTAATTTACATTTATGGAACAAATCATTTGTTCTCTTATGTCTTTATTGTAGCTATTTAAATGCGTTTAACTTGTATTAAAGGAAAACTTATTCAGCCTGCAACTGAGAAATCTGGTCTCATAGAATTCAAGAGATTATAGAACTTTAGGCAACATTTACATTGGCATTATTTTTAAATTTGGCATATTTTTAACTAGAGTTTAATTTCCCATGCCATCCTAATGCTTTAGCAATAAAGGGTTTTACAACGACTGTTGTGCTTTTACAGAAGAACCTTGCTAAATCACTTTTGCAGATTAGTGAGTAGACAAAAAGCAACCAAACGAATAAGAGAAAACCAACAGCAATAACAAAAAGCCCCAATAACAATGGTGAACTAAATATACTTTGTCCATTAAGGGAAAATTGTGTCTCTTCCCTTGCCCCACCCAGTGCTATGTTGGGGTCCTGACAGCAACATAGCCAGCACAAGGAGGGGAGGGGTAAGCTTTTTAGGAAGCTGTGCAAAAAAAAAGGTCAGCGCACCTTTGTGCTCCATCATGCTGAGTAAGGGGCTGTGGATTGGAGACTACTCATATCCACTAGCCATTTTCCCTAGGCAGCCACACCAAACTATTGCAATGATGAGCCTGAAGTAGCAACTGCAGAATGACTGCACTGCTGGAAAATTTCTACTTCCTGCTCTTCCTGTGTCTGTGGGCAACCCCAGCACGTAGTCCATTTGTTAGGCTAGAACTGGTATTTGCCCCTAAAAGGATACATGCAGTTTAGGTGTATTCATGATAGCATTTCCCAGTAAATATACGCTGGCATGATATGTAATAGGGAAGAAGTTGTGGTAATCTGAGGCCTCCCTACAGAACTCAGCTATTAAACATTGGCCAATTTTTGTTTGGCTGAGTGAAGTGTGGATTAGCAAGGTTCTATTGTACTTCAATATAAGTACCATATTTAATTTCAGTTGGAAATGTTAAAATGATTTCCAGTCAGGGATTTGAATTAAATATACAAATAGCTTTGCATCTCAGTTGCATTCAGAACCATGAACAGCAACAGAAAACATTTTAAATATCGTATTCATTACTTTGCAGTGCACATCTAAATGCAATCACACACAATACTCTTCCCGGTTCATTTTATATAAGTAAGAATATACATCTCTATATTGATAGCTGTCATTTAAATAAATGAGATGTATATCCACTCAGAAATGTGAAAATCTTGGGTGCTAATTACATACAGAAGGGTTGATGACTGGCCTTTTTCCTTTTCTTTTTCTTTCTGGCCGTAATTTATTTCATGAGGTCTGATCCTGCAGTCCTCGCTCAGAGAAAATTCTCAAGAAAATCAAGGTAACTGAAGTCAGGAGTTTTGAGCATGGACTGAAGGACTGGACCCATAAAGAGCAGTAATTCTTCCTGTTGGAGAGCCAGGAGAAGGGAAGGATGAAGAATACAAAGTATAAAAAAGAAACATTATGAAAAACTACTTATTTGGGGCCACATTTCAATACCGTCATTCTCAGTGAATAGTACCTTACTCTACGAGCAGTTCACTGACATCTGTGCGATGACTCGGGGAGTTAGGTGCTCCTCAGTGTGAGTGAGGGTATCAAAATCTGGCCCTTAGTTTGCCATTTTTGTTTAAAAACAAAAAAAGGAGGTGTGGTTTTTTTACACAAACTAGGTATTTTTATGTAAATCTAAGACCGTTTCCATGTGCAGTGTAATTAGGCCTCCCATTCTGAGTTCTTATTAGAACAAGAGAGGC
Organism: Platysternon megacephalum; assembly: GCA_003942145.1. Lineage (NCBI taxonomy): Eukaryota > Metazoa > Chordata > Testudines > Platysternidae > Platysternon > Platysternon megacephalum. Next base: position 10,200,495 of record QXTE01000025.1, read on the forward strand.
TAACAATGTCAGAGTAATTATAATACAAAATACTTACAATAGAGCGATTGTATTTTATAGTACAGTAAGCACACAATATACCTAATTATGATTATGCAAACTTCATGTGAACAATCTTTGCCATGTATATTAATAATAACTGAGGTTAATGAATCATCAGATAAACTAAACTTTCACTTTTCTGTGCTCTTTTACTAAATTCACTTTTCCTTTTTCGTCCTTAGGTCCCATGTTCTTCCTTGCTTGCTTTAGTGTTGCTGCAGGATTAGCATTGTTCATGTACTGCTGGAACCCAGGTAATCTACTCTGGAATTGTTTTAAAGGGAAATTTTTATTCTCAGTCACCTTAAGGTAAAACACATTTGAGGGGTTCCCTGTATATCTTAAGAACATAAGAACGGCCATACTGGGTCAGACCAAAGGCCCATCTAGCCCAGTATCCTGTCTACCAACAGTGTTCAATGCCAGGTGCCCCAGAGGGAGTGAACCTAACAGGTAATCATCAAGTGATCCATCCCCTGTCACCCATTCCCAGCTTCTGGCAAACAGAGGCTAGAGACACCATCCCTACCCATCCTGGCTAATAGCCATTGATGGACCTATCCTCCATGAATTTATCTAGTTCTTTTTTGAAATAATATCTTGAATAAAAGCTGCTTCTACACTAGAGCTAATGGAAGATGTCATCATTCGTTAACGAGGTTAGGATGCAACCTGTGCCCCAGAAGTGCCAGGAGATAATTAATAAAAAGCTCACAAATGAGAAGAGTCACTTTTTAAAGATCTAAACCATAGTATTGTGAACTCCCATTGCTACAGCAGAGAGGATTCATGCTTCCAAATTAGAAAACTTATTTAAGTAGTTAATTGAAGTCTAATCAGTGCCTGCACTCTCAGTTACTTAATCACAAGGAGGGAATTCTTTTTTATTTCTGTCTGGACCTTCAGCATATGATCAGTACAAATACCTGACTTACATAGAAAAAATCATTTTTATTGTTGTGATCTGTACCATTTGCATGCAGAGTAGTTTCCCTAGATTTCCTCCCTAATGGCATGCACCTTTTAATGGCTCATGAATAAACACCGCCCGCCCACCCCCTCCACTCTGTACAAGTCCCCTTCAGTAATTCAGTACGTCTGCTTGTTATGAGAATTAAGGACTTGTGCATTGCCCAGGGCCCTGTTCTTCAGCCCTTACTCAAGATGACTAATGCTAATGTGAGTAATCCATTGGCTTCAAGTGGTGTGAATGAGTACTACACAGCATGGGAAGGGTTGGAGAACTGGGCCCCCATTTGATAGCTGATTTAATCCTTTTTCCCTGCAGTATAAAAGACTCCCAACAATATGACATCTAAAGAAATAGGTATTGGGGCACATTGATATTTGACAAGGTTCTCTTTAAAGTATGTTGAAAAATCAATTGTAAATAAGGTGTATATAAATATTTGTCAATTTGTGACCTAATACAACACCCATCACCTGGTATCTAAGCACCTAACTATCAAAAAATAAATACTGGCAGATTCTCCTGACACTGGAGCTCTGGCAGATTCTCCAGACACTGGAGCGCTGCTCCATGCAGGGATATATGTGTGTGGGTGCCGTCAGGAGGTGGAATTAAGGGGCTGGTAACAATGCCCTGATTCTGAGGGCCCACCCCAACACCACTTAGAGCTGTTGCCTTAATGGACCCTATGCCAGTGGAGGATTGGTGTAATGGATCTGAGACTGGATTATGGCCTCCTTCTGCCACCTGAGTGGGGCTAAGGGGCCATGACAGGGCGTGTGAATCCCACCCTTAGAGTATTTCAACTTTATTCAGAGTGGTAGCCGTGTTAGTCTGTATCAGCAAAAACAAGGAGTCCTTGTGGCACCTTAGAGACTAACAAATGTATTTGGGCATAAGCTTTCGTGGGCTAAAACACACTTCATCAGATGCATGGAGTGGAACATACAGTAGTAGGGAGGTATAAATACGCAGCATATGAAAAGAAGTGGGTTTTAGCCCACGGAAGCTTATGCCCAAATAAATTTGTTAGTCTCTAGGGTGCCTCGTTGTTTCAACTGTATTTGCTTCTCCTGGGGAAGATACTGCTTGGGCCATAATGATCTTGGCAAATTAAGTCATAACTTGAGCTTTGCGTATTTACCATGAGGATGTTCATCTTTTTCTTTTGGAGGAAATTCTTTGTTTTTTTGCTTAACACTGCTCATTACAGTGGGCAAATGCTGGTTGCCTGCCACGGCACCAGAGTGCACATATAACAATTTGAATATGAGTCATCAATGTGATTCAGTTGCAAAGAAGCCTGCTATCATTCTGGGACGTATTAAGAGGAGTGCCGGATGTAAGCCACAGAAGGTAATTGTCCCACTCTACTCAGCATTGGGGAGGCCTCAGCTGAAGTATTGTGTTTAATTCTGGGTGCCACGCTAGGAAACGTGGACATATTGGAGAGAGTCCAGAGGAGAGCAACAAAAATGAGAAAAGGTTTAGCAAACCTGACCTATGAGGAAAGCTTAAAAAACTGGGCATGTTTAGTCTTGAGAAAAGAAGACTGAGGTGGGGACTTGATAACAGTCTTCCAGTATGTTAAGGGCTGTTATAAAGAGGACTGTGACCAATTGTTCTCCATGTCCACTGAAGGTAAGACAAAAAGTAATGGGCTTAATCAGCAGCAAAGGAGATTGAGGTCAGATATTAGGAAAAACTTGCTAACTAAAAGGGTAGTTCAGCTCTGGAACAGTCTTCCGAGGGAGGTTGTAAAATCCCCATCATTGGAGGTTTTTAAGAAGAGTTTGTTTTTTGGACAAACACCTGTCAGGGATGGTCTAGGTTTACTTGGTCCTGCCTCAGTGCAGGGGATTGGATCTGAATACCTTTCAAGATCCCTTCCAGCCCTAGATTTCTATGATTCTGCTTCCTTGAATCCCTCCCATTCTAGCTTCAGTTGAACACAGTGTTCTTTATTCCTTCCCCAGAAACACCAGCTCATGGACAACTTAAGCCAAAGAAATCATTTTGATAAATATTGAATGTGTGTCAAAAGTGATCCATAGATTTATTTTCTTTTAATTTGAGATTCTGAACTATTCCCTGTTAAATTGCTTTTGCAAATCAAAGGTCCCTTAGCTAGGCTTTTCAGTTCAGTTAATTTACAAAGTACTCAAAGGAACAACTTTCCCCCAGAAGCATTTTTGTAAAGAATCTTTGAAAAACACTGTTTATTAAAACTGTACTTATCAATTGATTAGTTCACTTTCGTTTTTCACTCCTACCCTTTTTGTTTTTGTTTTAGATCCAAAAGTTATAGGAGGAGCCAAGAAAATATTGGGATTTTCTCCTATTATCATAGGAAGACATGTTAGAAATATTTGTATGGTATACATGGAAGATACATCAAGGAAAAATTAAGGAAAAGCTGCTTCTTCAGTCTTCTGTACAGTATACCTGCCAATGGAAAAACAAATATATATACACACACTATATATTATACCAAAGATTTAGTTAACGGCTTTAGCAGTAAATACGCTGCTTCAAGGTGCTTTCAAATGGTCAACTCTATATGAACTTGTTGAAATGGATCATTTATTTTTGTAAATGCTTCTTTTAAAATATTTATCATTTGGGTATGAATATTTTTAATACACACCTTAAAAGGATATCCTAAGCAATTATAGCTTTTAAGCCATGTTTGTGTATTTGTGTTTTATACTGGTGTAGAGGAACACAGCAGTTTAAAGGATGTAATTCTATCTCTTTTTACTGGTTCATTTAAGAATGACACTTAAAAAACCCAAAGCCTTACTAAGAAATGGACCTGATCTTTTGTGTCAGGATTGTTCATTCCCATCTGTATTCTTTATACTACATGAGTATATGGGCACTGTCCCTACAAGGCCCATCACTAGCTGGTTCAGTTTGTGTGTATTCAAAACCTTGCAAGGTTTCCTGACTGCCATGCTCTGGAAACTGTCATCATTGTTATAATATCTTGAGCAAGGGTAGGCTTCAAACAATGACCTTTTGACTCTGTGGGATGGCAGAACTATCAAGCTTTTGAAGCTATCAAGTAGGTTTTTCAGATTTACATAATTCTTTCCTTTCCAGGGAAGTTTGTTTAGTTTTGGTATAGCCAGGAAACTGAAATAGTCCAGCATATTTGACAGGGACTTCAGAAATAATAATCAAAGCTGCATGATGTGTTGTTTATGGCTGAAAATATGTATTTTAACATGAAGTACTGTAAGATTTTCTAAGGTGGCTTGATCACACATTATATTGTTTCTTCTGTGGGTAAAATCTTGAAAAACTTGCGAAAGTCTTTCTTAACACATCAAGAGTTGGTGTCAGGCTAAAGCATGTGTGGGAAGTACAGGGAGACAGGACTGAAAATAAGATTTGAGGGGGAGGTTGTTTGTTTTGCATTTTGGGCCCAGTCCTGCTCTCATTGATGTCATTCTCATTGAGTCTTCTTTCCAGGGCCGGCTCTAGGCACCAGCAAACCAAGCAGCTGCTTGGGGCAGCACATTTGCAGGGGGCGGCATTCGGGCCATCCTTGTTTGTTTGTTTTTTTAACTCACTTCTTCCCCTCTCACAACCCTGCAGAAGCGGAGCCACGGAGCAGCTGGGGATCCAGCATGGCTGCTGAGAACCCACGGGACCCTGGGAGCTGTAGTTCCTTGGCTAGCTCCCTGCCTAGAGAGCCAGCCCTGGAGCAGGGAAAGAACTACATTTCCCAGCAATCCCTTGGCCGCTATCAACAGGAAAGGGAGGGGGAAGGAGTGACGTAGCTGAGCCATGCTGTAGCTTGCTGTGAGTTGAAAGGGGTGGCCCTGTGAATGGGGAACAAGTGTGCCCAGCCCAAGGGGTAGGCGGCTTTGGTGCAGAGATCCCCTTCAGAAGACTTCCCCAGACTGGATTAGGGATACTGGTGTAACCTCACCTTGCAGCCCCCAAAGAAGGAACTGGGTGGACTAAATGGACAATGTACCTCTGTATCTGAAGCCTAGCAAGGGAGGTACGTGGATCCCACTAGAATTTAAAATGAAAACTGAAAGAGGGGAAGCTCTACTAGAGGACTTGGGCAGCTTTAGATACAGTACCAGGCACGTAGGAGGATTTCCACTTCTGAACCATGGAAGCAGAAATTGGCTTTTCCTTTCTAGATTTAGCTAATATTCAGAAAGGGAATCTAGCACCTGCCCTCCAGATTTGAACACCCTCAAAATTCAGGAGTGCTCACGCTCAATTTGGGCAGCTGTTACTTCATTTCTCCCAAATCAAATATACTGATCCACTGTAACTTGCTGTAGATAAAGTAGGATAAAATTGAGCAAGAAACGCTTCCCAGTGGTTATTAGGACTGGAATTGCTATTTTCAACAGCCATTGCTTTTTTTTTTTTTAGTTTTATTTGTTTAAAAGGAAGACAGTGATATTGCATTGGCAAATTCCCCATAGAAACAAAGAGTGGAGCAAAAGAATAATAAAGGCACCTCAACTGTTCCTCATTTATGTAGGACTGTCTTATAATATGCATCCAGATATCCTCCAATCACACAAGCTGAAAATTGTTTCACTTTACTGCAGTTCTGTAACTATATGGGAACCAATCCTGTCTGTGTTCTGTGCACATCCAAAATTCCTGCTGAATGACCCGCCCTGGGAGCGAGTTACCAGTGACCCAGGGCTGGGACAGCAGGAGGGTGCAGGTTGGGGGGGAGAGCCCAGGGCTGGGGCAGCAGGGGGGTGGGTGGGTAGGTGAGGGGGGAGCCCAGCGCTGGGGCGGCAGGGGGTGTGGGTGGGTAGGTGAGGGGGGAGCCCAGCGCTGGGGCGGCAGGGGGTGTGGGTGGGAGCCCAGGGCTGGGGTGGGGGGCAGCCAAAAATGTTTTTGCTTGGGGCAGCAAAAAACCTAGAGCCGGCCCTGCTTCTTTCCTCCTGCTCCTTCTCCCTGCCTGTGGTCTTTCTGTTCCTGAACCTGGCTACAAGTAGTGACGTTCACAATGGGTGGGTTCTCTTATGACCTACTCCAGAGTACAAAAGAAACTGGGGAGATCCTTCCCCAAACTGCCCCACCTTCACGGGAATGTTTTGCCCATCAATTTTAACTTAACAGACATTCCTTGATATTCCTTTGTATCCCCATGGACACAGTTAATCATAGTAACAGGTATTGGCTTTGTGTGTTTCTGATTCTAGAGTCTTTCAAGGTTCACGCTCAAGTACCCCAGTCTTAGGACTTGTCTACACAGGAAAGTTATACCAATATAAGCTAAGGTGTGGATTTAAATCACTATAGTTATGCTAGTATAACTCCCTGGGTGGAATAAGAGTGGGATTTTGGGGTTTATGGGAGTTTATGTCACGTTAGAAAGGGATGAAACTAAACCAAAGTTTAAAAAAAAAAAGCCTCTCATTCTGGAATAAGAGTCTCCCCAGGGGGAATTGTACTGGTATAACTATGGCGGTTTAATTATACTGGTATACTTATACCAATATAATTAGTAAAAGGTCCTGTGTAGACAAGCCCCTAACTGTGAAATTTCCCACCCCCGGAGAACAGGTTTCTAGGACTACCCCTGGACTATGGTTGCATCTTAGGGCAAAACCTATATGTACGTCCTGTTTCACCACATTTATAGCAGTCTCTCCCCAGTCCCATCTTTCTGAAAAATGGGAAAAGTCTCAGAACCCTCTGCCATTATGGCCACCCATATGATGGGGCCCATTCTTTCCAATGTGGTAATATAAGGTTCTGTATTGTCTCCTGGCATCAGGTGTGTCATCTCAGGGCCTTTCCATGCTGGAATCTGATAGGAGTCCATCTCTTTAAGAGCCTTGAACATTGCAGCCCTTTCTTCATGTGACTGGGCCCTTCCTGTTCTGTTGATCTTCCTGAAATCTCTGGAACTCGTCAGCCTGTGGAGTGTCATCTGTCTGCCGCCTCCCTTCTGTCCCAGCCCACTGAACAGTGAGCCACTTTAGTATTGCCCTCACTTGGTCAGGTGGGTCACCGAACAGTCTTGTCTCTGGTTTAACAGCTGCCCTTAAAGGACTCAGGGCTTATACTTCATCCCACTCCTTAACTTCTGGTCTGTACCTAAGGGTGAATAAACAGGATCTGTGGTCTAGGTCCTCCAGCACCCCCATCAAGCATCTCTTCTGACATCTTGATGGGTAGATGTCCCCACCACCACCCAAAGAGTAGTAAGAAGTTGTACAAAGGTGAATTCTGAAAGCAACATCCTATGCATGACCCGCTATGGCAAAGGGCCTGGATGAATGGGTTGGCTTATATAACACTAGTGCTCCAGTTAATCAGCTTGGGAGGGGAAAAAGGCTGGAGCAGCAATAACCAACTAACTAACCAGTCAAAACACATCCCAGGGGTTGTCAACATTAACAGTTTGATTAGGCAGGTCTAGTTAGCACCTACTGGCTAGTTCTTCACCACCACCACCACCCCCGCCCCACCTCCTTACTGACTGTCTGATCTCCTCTTCCTACCATTTGAACAGTTTCCTGTGGCCTTACTGGGCTCACTTGGTGCAGTCCTTAGTGTCCTCTTGTAAACAATACCTGGTTCCCTGGTGTGTGGGTATTTGGGCTGTAATCTCCCAAACCTATAAACTAAACCCTGAAGGAAGAGGAGGGAAAAGCCACCCAACAGAAACCCGGCAGCCTCTTCAGGTATTTGACTATCCTGTCACATACACCAGTCAACATTCATGGGCCCTGCGAGCCCACCAATGAATGGCTATGCCCTGATCCAGCAAGGGCTGTAATCATGGGCCGAGCCTTAAGCATGTGAGTAGTTCCATTGATGCCAGTGAGACTACGCGTGTGTTTAAGTGCCTTCCTGAGTTGGGGCTTTTACCAGAAAATCTGTAATTTTTTCTCAGTGTCTGAGTTTCAGAGCACCCTAAGAAGGTAGTAATGACAGGATAGTTTATACCTAAGAATTCATCGGACTCTTCAGTCTGATCATCTTACTCCAAAGAGAACAAGCTGCATTATCCTCTTAGAAACAACTGATCTTGTAATACATTGTTTCCTTCCGAGACAAATTTCAGGAGAGGCAATAGCAGGCCTGGGGAGGAGAGGGAGACACAGAACCAGATTTCTGAATAACAGACCCCTTTTGGCACCCTCAAAATATTTGTGACCAATTGAGGAAGGGCTGAAATAGGGCCCAAAGGGGCCCCATTTCTCCCCCTACCGATCTCAGTGGGAGTTTTTCCATTGCAGTGGATGGGAGCAGAAGCCAGCCATAACTAGACAGCATTGTTTGTCTATTACATTTCGAAAACTCTGTGTTTTCAGTGGTGTAACTACGTTAACTTCACCAGAGGAGCTCCTCATTTACATACACATACAGCAAGGTCAGGAGTGGGTCACGGGACTATTTAAATATATAACATAAGATGGACATGAATAAAGATTCTGTGTAAATGAAATAACATCATTTGTCCTTACCCAGCAGAGCAGTATGTTTAGATGTTTTTTCTTCCGTCTGCCCCATCGTCTCTCATGTCTATTTCGATCTAATAGCCACAAGGTCAGGGAATCTTATTATAGGGAAAACTGTGACAGTGCTTGCAGCATTTCCTGTAGAATTGCCATGATAATGTCATCAGTGAGCACAACCCACAGCTTTGCTGCCAGAGTTGCACACTGATCCAGCATTGTGCCTACCTCCAAGTTGGAAAGTGCTTTAATTATATTCTGTTCTTCCTGTGTCTTGCCCTGTAGTTAACGTCAGAGCAATTTTTTCCCCCGCACACCATCTCTAATTTATAACATCAAAAACCAAATGTGACTCTCCATGTGCTGCTTAAATCCAGCAGTGGCTCCTCTCTAAGGAAACTGAAATAAAACGCTTCTGAAATGTAAAAGGGTTTTAAATCTTCATGCCAAAACTGTATTGGAAACCTCATTAGAGTGAGATGATTTCTGTTTATAGCAAAAGCACTGTAGAAAACAGAGTCCTCTCAGACAGCCACATCTCATTTTAATGCAAATACAGCAGTCTTGTTACTAGTAAGCAGCTTCTCTGTGTCTAGATTTTCCAACCTAGTGTTCCCTGGACAAAAAACTTTAAATTGTGATTTGTTATGGGTTATTGTTGAAATCCTACAGAAAGAATTAGCGTCTCATACGCTCTGAAGGCCAAATTCTGCCACACTGGTAGTGTACTCTACCAGCAATCCCACTGAAATACCCATGGAGTACTCAATGTAAGCATGGCAGAATCTGCTCCTGATAGGGGATAGGGCCTGGAACCTCAAAGCTATTTAGGTGCCTAACTCCCATTGAAATCAGTGGGAGGTAGGTGCCTACATAGCTTTGAGGATTTGGGCCTGCGTTCTTTAACGAAAATGGCTTTAATCATCCTTTGCAATCATGAGGGATTGGATTGGTATATTTACTAATGGCTAAGGTTGTATTCTTTCCCTTTTTGAGATCTACTGAGATGAGGTTAACTTTCACAAATAAAATCTCCTGGGAAGGACAGCCATTAGATTCCCAGCTACTAGGTCTGGAGAGAGTACACATGCACCCTGGAGCAGGATTTGGCTGTAAATCTTGACACACAAGGTAAAAAATTTCTTATGCTTCTGTTTTCAGGACAAACTTACTTTTGGTCCAATACGGTCAGCTGAAGAACCCCAAGAGTAAATAAGAGAAAACTACTTGTTCTTTGTCTGCTGTTTCATGCATTACTTGTAAATGGAAACTGATGGTTACTTTGTATAGATAAATGTAATTTTTACCCAGTGCATTGCACAATTACTATATGCAGTGTCGTTGTAGCCGGGTTGTAGAGAGACAAGGTGGCTGAGGTAATATCTTTTATTGAACCAACTTCTGTTGGAAGTTTGTCTCTCTCACCAACAGGTGTAGGTCCAATGAAAGTTATTACCTTACCCACCTTGTCTCTCTTGCACAATTACTGTACTAGGTTTTCTCCCACCACCACCCCACCTTTCTGCTTCCCATAAAGAGGGTTTGAGGAAACAGAGCGACAGCAATAGATTTCTTGTAGTTCTTTCAGTCTGGAACAGAAGGTTCCACATAATTTTGTAACCTTATAGGGATGGAGTCCTTTTCTTAAAAAGTTCTTCATTCAGGAATGGATACCAAGCGATAGCTCACTTCTTTGTGCAATGTGTTTGTATAGCAAACACATACAGCATATGTTGGTTTTTCCATGCCCAATGCCATAGGAAGTGGATAGGCTAGCCCTTTGGAAGCCATGAATTCTGTGGTGTCCTTCCACAAAAGGGAAATTTAGGTTGGATATTAGGAAAAACTTTCCAACTATAACTTTCTAACAGTAAGGATAGTTAAGTACTGAAACAGATTAATAGTGGAGGTGTGGAATCCCCATAATTGGAGGTTCTTAAGAACTGGTTAGACAAACACCTATAAGGGCTGATCTATGTATTCTTAATCCTGCCTCAGTGTGGAGTAATGCACTAGATCTGTGGTTCTCAAATTTATTTGATTGCGCCCCCATTCTTTGTGTCTGTAGTGTATGCCTCCCCTACAGGGCGCTCGGCCAGCAGTCGCCACTCTCCTGCAGCCCAGCTCCAAAGGCAGAGCAGAGAGCAGCGGCTGCTGGCCGGACTCCCAGCTCTGAAGGCAGTGCCACCGCCAGCAGCAGAGAAGTAAGGGTGGCATGGGATGGCACTGCCATCCTTACTTCTGTGCTGCTTCTGCTGATGGCGCTGCCCTCAGCAGCCACCACTCTCCAGCCACCCAGCTCTAAATGGACACAGTAAGTTTTTTTTCCCCTAAAGCATCTCCTGCTCCCCAGAATACATTCCGCCCCCGCCCACAGGAGTGCATCCCCCAGTTTGAGAACCTCTCGACCAGATGACCTCTTGAGCCCTACATTTCTATAATTCTATTATTATTGTTTTACTTGACATCAATAAAGTTATGTTTTGGATCACTTCATCTATTTGGAGAGCGCCAAATCCCCCTTCAAACCCAGAATAAACAGCCTGCCATTAATGACTCAAACTGACATATTTAGGCCCTATTCCTGCAAGGATTTGCACACATGCTTAACATTCTTCATAAGGGGGGTAGTCCCACCTGTGTAAATTTAAGCAGTGGTTAAGTGCTCGCTGGATCAAAGCTTACTTCTAAATTATAGTGGGTTACTACATTGTGAAAATTGTTCCTGTGTGTCTGCTAAAGATTGATTATAGCTCAGCTGTATTTTCAGCATCCTCCAACCTACTCAAAGTAAACTGACTATGCACAGGACTGTTTAGAGAGGGAAGAAATCTGCTGTTCCTTCATGCCTGAAGTCTTAGCCTCATGTTACAGTAGCATTGTGGAATGGGGGGACATTGCCCAGCATATTAAATCACTGATTTAGTGGTGGCACAATACACCCCTCCAAAACAAACAAACCAACCCTCTGCATTGTCATGGTCATAGCAGCCTTGCAGAGCACAGCTTTGCAGCATATTGGAGACTCTGTACCTGGTGTACAGATTGCCTGCATCTTGTCTCTGCGAAACAACACTTTTTCTGTTGCTTTTACATTTGTGTGGGTGCAGCCGATGGGAAGTAAGGCATGTTTGCCTCCCAAAGTGCATGCAGTCCCATCCAAATGATTGCTGACGCTCTGGGGAACTTCTTTTTTCCTCTGGTTTCTGTCATGAATGGGCTATTTGATTTAGATCAAAACTGAACTGCCTCCAATTGCCTCAGTCGTGATGTCAAACATACCCAGATTCAAGGAAAAGAGGTGGGCAATAGCCTGATCTTTAATCCTCTAAAATAAAGCAAGGGAGCAGACTGCATGTAAATAGTTAAACCAGGCTGACTGGGCCATCTGTATCCAAAGGGAATGGAAAACAAAATGACACATCCCACAATAGGTTTGCACAACTCCATTTGAAGGGAATCACTGCACTATTTAAAGCGTTTCTTGTCTGCAAGCGAGAACTATATTAAAGTGATCATTCACTCAGGAACGTATTGGGTTACCTTACAGTTTTAGCTGGGCTTCTCAAAGCCACGTAGGAGATTTGGCTACTCAATTCCCATTGAAAAGTTCAGCTTTTGTGTCATTTTTGTAGTACTGTATGTAAATATCACTCGTGGCTTTGTTTTGGAGTTTTGTGTACAGTAATAGCAAAATAATCATAAAATATTAATAAGGTATCTTGCAATCTTAATTTTTTAAATTGGGGAATTGTATATACAGCCATTAGTCCAGGAAATTCATGGAATTCCTGAAAAGTCTGGCCAGTGTTACTGTTCCACTAAGAAATGCAAGCTAGCTAATATACTGCATGGGTTCGATATTTTATAGTCAAATATCCTTTTTCATATCTTCTGGTGATAACGTTTATAATGTATATGTCATGTGAGCTAAAGGAAAGTTGTTATAAAGTAAAAACATTAAACAAAGTTGTTAATTCAAATTAAATTTTAAGAATTTAAAGAATCTATGTGTTGGGAGGACTATAGTGTTGTGTTTTTTCATGTATTTTATGCCTTGCATTGAAGTCAAGAAGTGCCCTACAATGTGTTACGTTGCCCCCTAGTGGCTGCTGCCTCCAGGGGCTATACCAGGGATCGGCAACCTTTGGCATGTGGCCCATCAGGGAAATCCACTGACGGGCTGGGACGGTTTGTTTACCTTCAGCATCTGCAGGTTCAGCTGATCGCAGCTCCCACTGGCCACGGTTCACCCTTCCAGGCCATTGGGGGCTGCGGGAAGCAGCGGCCAGCACATCCCTCAGCCCCCGCCACTTCCCGCCACCCCCATTGGCCTAGAACGGCGAACCACAGCCAGTGGGAGCTGCAATCTGCCGAACCTGCAGACGCTGCAGGTAAACAAACCGTCCCAGCCCACCAGCAGATTTCCCTGGCGGGCCATGTGCCAAAGGTTGCCAATCCCTGGGCTATACTATACTACACAAGGGTGAATGTTTTGAGTGGGACAACTAGTTATCACAAGTTATTTTAACTTCATCATTTCTGTTTCTGATGTATTTACAGTATTCCTTGTTAATCTGTTCACCAGTCTTAAATTAAACATGAAATACTGGTTCATAAGAGGGTCTTTGTTAGAGACTGCCTTTACACGTGGTTGTTGACTGTTTCATTTTTAAACCCCTTCACCCAGACTTAGAGTAAGATCAAACCTGAAGGATCAGGTATGAAAAACTCTTCCTGATGTAAAATAACTTCCTTAAAATAATGGCCTCAGGCTTTGATTTAAACATGCCACAAAGAGGTTCAGAGCAAGGTACAAGTGCAATGTGTGACCTGCCCCAAACTTTCACATATAGCTCTGAGGGGTGAACTGTCCCATGCATTTTAATGGGGTGTTAAAGGATCCACTGTTCTGCCAGGTCCCACCAACACCACTCATCAAAGAGTGCCACTGGGGTAGGTAAAATGGGGGTGGGGGGTGAAGGAGAGAGGAGACCCCTGCTGCTTCCAGTAGAGAAAGAAAAGAAGGCCCCACACTACTGTGCCTGCTTCTCTGGATGGAGGGGGGGGAGGAGCATCCCTGCTACCCCAAGTGAGGGGAGGGGCCACAGTGGAGGACTGGAGCCATGGTATGGAACCCTCGTATGTTCCTGTGTGTCTGTGTCCCCAGATTATCTTAATCCTGCCTTAATAGCCAGAGCTATCAGTGCTGTGCTTTCGCTATCTCTAATAATCACTTGTGTTGCAGGTGTGTCATTTCGTATACATGCCAGCTGCTGAAATATAACTATTTAGATAAAGTATGTATGAAAGTACCATGACCGCAGGAGCTTTGCTTTTGCAGTGTGCTCTGATGTTTGCAAACATTAAGCAGGAGCTAACTGTTTAAAGATATTTTCTTGTTTTCCAAGCCATGCCCTGATCCCTGCTATTTTCCATCCCCTTTGGCGCCCTCCCTTTGTGAGCTGACCATCCTTCCACCCAGTGGGGTTTAAGGGATCTTCCTGAACGAATGAGCCTGCATGTTTGGAACGTTAATTACGTAAATCAGCTCAAAGCTATCTGAAAAATTGCAAGTTGGAAGGGAGGTCAGCTGGGAACTGGCAAACTCTTCCCTTGACCAACCTGAGTGGTCCTGTTTGATCTCAGTGAGGCTGCACAGGTTTAAATGAGTTCAGATTTGGTCCCACCACTTCATGTAACACTAGCCTGAGAAGTTTCGACCATACGCACAGGAATGTTTGCACATTAGTTTCTTAGACTATCCACTCCTGAGCAGGACGTCTAATGAATCATCAATTTACTCCCCCTGAAGGAGTGCTGGAGAATATGCTCCTTCAACCCAAATTAAATCTGGCAGATTCCTTGATGCCTGATCTGTCAGATCATTCCAAGCCTGGTATTGTTGGAGTAAAAGGGTAATTCCAGTGTCATTTTCAAAGAGGAGCTATGCATGCCTTGAAATAGGGGACTGAGCAGAAGTAGAACAGGGTTCCCAAAGACCAATGGTTAATCTACTAGGAAAGTGCTGCTCCAAAGTTCAGTAATGCTGCTGAATGATCAGGTCTCTTTGCTAGGTGGGCATTTAGCATTAAGTTTTTACCCACTGTACAAGAAAACAACATTTGAAAAAGGCAGTCAGCACATTTTGTTTTCATTCAATTAAAGGGTCTAACCCAGGCTCTAAATTCATAGGTCCAATTATGCATAGGCAGCCTCTGTTCACTACCCCCCTCTCCTATCCCACACACTCCACTTTAGAGAAGCAGTCTTTGCATGTGATATTTGTGTTGCTAGGTGAGCTATCTACTGGGCTGCGGCATTCATATGTTGTTTACCTGCGAACATGGGCAGCTGTAAATTTAGAGGCCATTAAAAAAACCCTTTCAATGTGTCTTTCCATTGTTAAGTGAAAAATAATCAAGGAAGTGTCTTCTAATGGTTAGAGCATGGGACAAGGATCAATGAGTTCTAAGTGCCATCTTCATTTCTTTCACTAACTCACTCATTCAATTTTCAAACGTTCCTAAGTCTCATTGGTTCCTAAAGACCTAGATGATTTTGAAAATTGTATGCAGAAGCACTTTGTGTCTCAGTTTCCCCCATCTATAAAATGGAGTCAGCATTGTCTACCCAACAGGGAGGGTGGTACGGCTTGCTTGCTTGTTTGTAAAGTGTTTTGAAATGCTGGATGAAAGGTGTTGTTGTTAATTGTTAGTAGTTCAGGGCAGCACACCCAGAGAGAAACTTTCAACCACCGTGTTTCTTACTAAACAGGTGTACTGTTTTCATTGTCATTCTATAATCTCGTACATCCTCTGTCCTACCCCACCCCCGAGGGCTTCTTTGGCTACCATGTTAGAACCAAGGATTCTCCCTTTCATGTCCCTAGAAGTAGTTCCCTTTTAAGAGGGAGAGGATGGCGGTGTGAAGGAACCCCCCCCCTTTTTTTCTCTATCCCCCACAAACCCTGACCTGACTTAAAACTGTAAAAATCTGAAGCCCCTATCCCAGTCAGTCAGGGCCTATCCTGTACCAGCTAAAAGCAAAGCCCAGACCATCCAACTCTGCCCCCGGGGTGGGGGGAGGCCAAGAAAAAGAGGAACTGAAATATTGTGACAGCGTCCTTGGCCATGGTCCAGCCTAACGTCTGCTTAAACTTCTGCTTCTGTAACAGCTTCTGCTTTAAGGCTACAGTACAGTACAGTCAATTTATAATTACTGCTGTATAAACAATTAAGGCACCCACCCCTTGTATCTGTCCACTCACCCCCATTGCTCCCCTTCCCTCCTTTCCCTTTCCATTCCCTAGCACTGTGCCTGCCCCTGCTATTGCAAGGCCACAATAGAAAGCAATAAGGCAAAGTTATAACCAATAACCTGTAACAAATTAGCACAGCAATAGTCCTAGTGGTCATACTGAAGGGCATCGTACCCCTTCTTTGTCCCACTATGTACCCCCTTGCCCAAACCCCTACTAACGCTTATAACTAAGAAATGTTAACTCACTATTTTTATTGTTTGGCTCTAATATACAAATATGTAATGAAATATTCCTGTAACCTATACTGAAACATGTTTTTGTAAGGCATCTTTGGTAACTAGAATCCGTGCTAATGTTCTCGCTCATGGCATAAACAGTATAACTGCAAACTGCCCTTTGTAAATCCCCTGTGTGCCCAAACCGGTTAACACGTTAGGCCCAAAACAAAAAAAAACATATTAGGGCCTAGTCACCCCTGTCACGGAACACGCGGGGCCTGCGTGTTCAGGACATATCGAAAGTCTCTATTGGGAAGTACCAGGCACCCACCCCTCCTGGCACGTCCAAAGGGGAATTGTTGACAACTCCGGAAAGCACCCCCTACCCTAATGCTTAAATCGCTGACAACTCAGGAAAGTACCCCTCACTCTAAATGCTTGGCAATGATGCATTTGCGGTTGCGGTTTAAGGCTTTAAAAATGGCATGTAACCTTGTAAGCAGGGTAGTTGATTTCGGTCTGCTACCCCTATGCATAGGTTGTGTAAGCTCAATAAACGGGCCTCAGGCTTGAGACTATAATTCAAATTCTCTGCCTAGGAGTGTTTGTTCCTAACAGTTCAAATGACTGCCTGGGGGGTATTCGTTCTTGACAGCGGGGATGTGCCACTTCGCAGAGTGAGAAAGCGCCTATATTAATGCTGATAGGCACACTGTAAATGTCTAAGATACTTGGCAAATATAGCACAGGAATCTGGCATAGAGTCTGGTAGGGAGGGTGAAGGAGCAGTGCTGAGCCACTTCTTGATGGAGGGTGCCAAGATTTTTAAGGATCTGGATGTAGGAGGACAATAGAGCTGCATCTCAAAGGGTACATCTACACTACGGGATTAATCCGAATTTAGAGAATTCGATTTTTGGCAACCGATTGTATAAATTTGAGTGCATGCAGCCACACTAAGCGGATTAATTCGGCAGTGCGCATCCATGTACCGAGACTAGCATCGAATTCCGGAGCGTTGCACTGTGGGTAGCTATCCCATAGCTATCCCATAGTTCCCGCAGTCTTCCCCGCCCATTGGAATTATGGGTTGAGATCCCAATGCCTGATGGGGCAAAAAACATTGTCGCGGGCAGTTCTGGGAACATCCTCCCCCTCCTTCCGTGAAAGCAACGGCAGACAACCGTTTCGCGCCTTTTTTCCTGGGTGAACTGTGCAGACGCCATACCTCGGCAAGCATGGAGCCCGCTCAGCTCAAGACAGCAGTCATGAACATTGTAAACACCACGCGCATTATCGTGCAGTTTATGCTGAACCAGGACCTGAAAAACCAGGCGAGGAGGAGGCGGCTACGGCAGCACGGCGACGAGAGTGATATGGACATGGACAGAGAATTGTCTCGTGCCACGGGCCCTGGCGCTTTGGAGATCATGTTGTTAATGGGGCAGCTTCTCGCTGTGGAACGCCGATTCTGGGCCCGGGAAACAAGCACAGACTGGTGGGACCGCATAGTGTTGCAGGTGTGGGACGATTCCCAGTGGCTGCGAAACTTTCATATGCGTAAGGGCACTTTCATGGAACTTTGTGACTTGCTTTCCCCTGCCCTGAAGCGCCAGAATACCAAGATGAGAGCAGCCCTCACAGTTGAGAAGCGAGTGGCGATAGCCCTGTGGAAGCTTGCAACACCAGACAGCTACCGGTCAGTCGGTAATCAATTTGGAGTGGGAAAATCTACTGTGGGGGCTGCTGTGATGCAAGTAGCCAAAGCAATCGCTGAGCTGCTGCTACCAAAGGTAGTGACTCTGGGAAATGTGCAGGTCATAGTGGATGGCTTTGCTGCAATGGGATTCCCTAACTGTGGTGGGGCGATAGATGGAACCCATATCCC
>QXTE01000025.1:10226350-10429418 GCA_003942145.1 Platysternon megacephalum
TTGGCACCGGAGCACCAGGGCAGCCAGTACATAAACCGCAAGGGGTACTTTTCAATGGTGCTGCAAGCACTGGTGGATCACAAGGGACGTTTCACCAACATCAACGTGGGATGGCCGGGAAGGGTTCATGACGCTCGCGTCTTCAGGAACACTAGTCTGTTTAAACGGCTGCAGCAAGGGATTTACTTCCCAGACCGGAAAATAACCGTTGGGGATGTTGAAATGCCTATGGTTATCCTTGGGGACCCAGCCTACCCCTTAATGCCATGGCTCATGAAGCCATACACAGGCAGCCTGGACAGTAGTCAGGAGCTGTTCAACTACAGGCTGAGCAAGTGCAGAATGGTGGTAGAATGTGCCTTTGGACGTTTAAAGGGTCGCTGGCGTTTGTTACTGACTCGCTCAGACCTCAGCCAAACCAACATTCCCATTGCTATTGCTGCTTGCTGTGTGCGCCACAATCTCTGTGAGAGTAACGGGGAGACCTTTATGGCGGGGTGGGAGGCTGAGGCAAACCGCCTGGCCGCTGATTACGCGCAGCCAGACACCAGGGCGATTAGAAGAGCACACCAGGAAGCGGTGCGCATCAGAGAAGCTTTGAAAACAAGTTTCATGGCTGGCCAGGCTACTGTGTGAAAGTTCTGTTCGTTTCTCCCTGATGAAAACCCGCCCCCTTGATTGAAAGCAACCCAACCTCCCCCCTTCGATCACAGCTTGCTTTGAAAGAAATAAAGTCAGTATCGTTTAGAAATTATGCATTCTTTATTAATGGGTAATAAACTTAGGGAGAGAACTGTCAAGGTAGTCCGGGTGGGGTTTGGGAGGAGGATAGGAGGGAAGGAAAAGGTCACTAAAAAAATTCAAAATAATGACAGCCTTCTGCTTGGGCTGTCCACTGGGGTGGAGTGGCAGGGTGCACGGAGCCTCCCCCCCCCCCCCCCCGCGTTCTTACACGTCTGGGTGAGGAGGCTATGGAACTTGGGGAGGGGGGAGGGCAGTTATACAGGGGCTGCAGCGGCACTCTGTGATCCTGCTGCTGCCGTTCCTGAAGCTCCACCAGATGCCGGAGCATATCCGTTTGCTCACGCAGCAGCCCCAGCGTTGCATCCCGCCACCTTTCATCTCGAGCATCCCTTCTTTCCTCACGTTGGTCCCTTCTCTCCTCACGTTGGTCCCTCTTGCCCTCACGGTCACTGGCATCTTTCCTGAACTTTGAAACCGTGTCCTTCCACTCATTGAGATGAGCTCTTTCATCGTGGGTAGATTGCATTATTTCTGAGAACATCTCGTCTCGCGTGCGTTTCTTTCGCTGCTTTATCTGGGATAGCCTTCGGGACGGAGGAGGGAGGCTTGAAAAATTTGCAGCTGCAGGACAAGGGGAAAAAAGGGAGAGAAGTATTTTAAAAGATACATTTTATAGAACAATGCTTATACTATTTCACGGTGAACAACACTATTCACATTACATAGCACGTGATTTCGGTACAAGGTCGCATTTTGCATCTTATATTGAGTGCCTGCGGCTTTGGTGTCAGAGATCACAGACGCAGGGCCGGGCAACAGAATTCGGCTTGTATGCAGCCATGGTAAGCCATTGTCTTTCGGCTTCTGCATTAAAGCAGCGCCCTCCTTTCCCATAGCAAGCAAAGCCCATGAAGTGCTGCGGTTTTCCTGTTACCGTGCAGCATCACAAACCAAAATAAACCCCCACCACCACCCATTCAATTCTGTGGGATGATTGCTTTACCCCTCCCCCCACCACGTGGCTGGTATCAGGGAAGATCCCTGCAGAAACCAAACAAACCCCCCCATCCAATTCTGTGGGATGATCGGTTTACCCCTCCCCCCACCGCGTGGCTGGTATCAGGGAAGATCCCTGCTAGCCAAACGCGAAAAGCTCAGCGCCATTGTCCACCCACTCCCCCCCACCCGCTTGGCTAACTGCAGGGAAGGATTTGTTTTCAGCCACAGGCAAACAGCCCAGTAGGAACGGGGCCACCTCTGTCCCCTTAATTACATTCCCGTATTTCAACCAGGTTACCATGAACGATATCACTCTCCTGAGGATAACACAGCAAGATAAAGAACGGATGTTGCTTGAATGCCAGCAAACACCGGGACCATACGCTGCCAAGCTTTGTCATGCAATGATACCAGATTACTTGCTGCTAGCATGGCGTGGTCAAGTGTCCTACCATGGAGGATGGAATAAGGCTGCCCTGCCCAGAAACCTTCTGCAAAAGCTTTTGGAGTACCTCCAGGAGAGTTTCATGGAGATGTCCCTGGAGGATTTCCGCTCCATCCCCAGACACGTTAACAGACTTTTCCAGTAGCTGTACTGGCCGCGAATGCATCCCAAGTCCCCAGGGCAAATTAATCATTAAAAAATGCTTGTTTTAAACCATGTTTGATATTTAAAAAGGTACACTCACCAGAGGTCCCTTCCAGGGGGTCTGCGATACCGCCTTGGGAGGGTTCGGAGGGTACTTCAGTCAGGGTGAGAAAAAGATCCTGGCTGTTGGGGAGAACGGAGTGCTGTGTGCTCTCCGCAAGCTCGTCCTCGTCCTCCTCCTCCTCTTCCCCGTCCGCAGAATCCTCATGCATGGCTGAGAGTAACCCCTCCTCGGAATCCACGGTCAGGGGTGGGGTAGTGGTGGCGGCGCCCCCTAGAATTGCATGCAGCTCATCGTAGAAGCGGCATGTCTGCGGCTCTGCCCCGGACCGTCCGTTTGCTTCCTTGGTTTTCTGGTAGGCTTGTCGGAGCGCCTTCACTTTCACACGGCACTGATATGAGTCCCGATTGTGGCCTCTCTCCATCATGCCCTTGGAGATTTTGTCAAATGTTTTGGCATTTCGTCTCTTGGACCGTAGTTCTGCTAGCACGGAATCCTCTCCCCATATAGCGATCAGATCCAGTACCTCCCGTGTAGTCCATGCTGGTGCTCTTTTTCGGTTCTCAGACTGCATGGTTACCTGTGCTGTTCAGCTCTGTGTGGTCACCTGTGCTCTCCACGCTGGGCTAACAGGAAATGAAATTCAAAAGTTCGCGGGGCTTTTCCTGTCCACCTGGCCAGAGCATCCGAGTTTAGATTGCTGTCCAGAGCGGTCACAATGGTGCACTGTGGGATAGGTCCCGGAGGCCAATACCATCGAATTTCGTCCACACTAACCCTAATTCGAACCGGCAATACTGATTTCAGCGCTACTCCCCTCGTCGGAGAGGAGTACAGAAACCGATTTTAAGAGCCCTTTATATTGAAGTAAATGGCTTCGTTGTGTGGACGGGTGCAGGGTTAATTCACTATAACGCTGCTAAATTTGAACTAAAATCGTAGTGTAGACCAGGCCGAAGACAAAGCCTATTAAAGCAGCACCAGCACTGAAAGGCAAAAAGTCAGTCAGTTTCATTCTTCCCCAGAAGAAATCAGTAATGCCACCAGGCATGGCAAGGAGGAATTCTGTAGCAGCTGTGGCAGTTACTACACTGACTCTAAAAACATCCGACAAGCCATCTGCAATCTCTGATTGGTAAGTGTTTGGCCAAAGAAGAAAGACTGAACAATATGAGGGCGTTTGTGTCAAGCTGTAACATAGATGGGGGAAAGACAGCTGGAGTGAGTAGAGAGGGGTTGTGGGGGAAGATGCCTTATAGAAATGGGGGTAGAGAAGATGCAGTGAAGGGAATAACTTAATATAATACACATAGTTCGGTCTTTAAGGCCACCTCAAGTTTTTTTTCAATCTTGATTACAAGATAGGTACTGCCTCATTTCCCAGCTGTTTTCTCTTCCATGATCATTCCTCCAGGTGGCTACAAAATGGTATGTGTCTGCATTTTTTTAACTTGCCAGTGTAGGTAGCAAAATGTAAGCTGGTAAGAAAACACGCTACGGTTATCGGGACAGATCCTCAGCTGGTGCAAATCAGTGTCACTCTTTGAATTCACTACGCCAATTTACTCCAGCTGTGGATCTGCCCTTCATCTGAAAAAGAGACATATATCCTGAATCACCCAATCAATCTGTTTTGGAAGAAGAACACTGCAAGCTGTGTATGTGAGAAAGGGCTTCCTTAGATTTTGATTTTGCAATATCTTTAATTAACATTATGTCTAGCAAAACTCATTCTAGAATATGCCTTTGAGGCTCGTCTCTTTGATAGCTGTTACCCGTGGAAGTCAGGTGCGATCAGAGTAGGAAAATGTAATGCACAGTAGTCTAGAGCTTGGAATAGCTGCTTAGTAAGTAGAAATAAATAGTCGTCGAGCTGCACACAGTAGACGTTGATGACTGGTAGTCTTCACTGAGACTGTACTTTGGCTGTGACTGTTCACTGAGGCCCAGATCCTCAAAGGAATTTAAGCCCCTAACTGCCATGGAAAGCAATGAGAGTGAGGGGCCTAAATACATTTGAAGATCTGGACCTTACGGGATTATATGGTGCATTGATTTCATGCATTGATCTCAGTGCTTTACAAACTGTGACTGGAAATAAAGGCTACGAAAACGTGTCACAGTTAGAGACTCAAGCTGTTTAATTTAGCTCAATCTAGTTAACTTAACAAAGAGAAGGTTAAGGGGTCACTTGATCACAGTCCATGGCTACGTCTACACTAGGCGCTAGGGGTGTGACTCCCAGTTCATGCACAAATACGCTAGCTGGATGAGAATTAGTGAGGGTAAATAGTAGTGTAGCCTCAGGAGCATGGGCAGTGGCAGTGGAGGCACAGCTAATCCGTGCCGCCGCAGCCGCTACTCATGCTACTGTAGCTCTGCTACTGTTTATATTCGCACTAGCTTTCATCCAGCTAGCGCGAGTGTGTGTACATGGACTGGGAGTCACACCCCTAGCTCTTGTGTAGACGTAGCCTAGGCGCACCTACCCGGGTGCAAAAAATGTACAATGGGCTCGTCAGTCTAGCAGAGAAAGGTCTAACGAGATCTAATGGCTGGATATTGAAGCTAGACAAATTCAAACAGGAAATAAGGTGCTAATTTTTAGCCGTGAGGGGAATTAACCATTGAAACGACTTCCCAAGGGCTGTGGTGCATTCTCCATCTCTGGCAATTTTTAATCAAGTTTGGGATGTTTTTTTAAAAGATCTGCTGTATTTGAACAGGACTCCAGTCCGGGAGGCCTCTGGCCTGTGTTATACAGGCAGTCACTAGATGAACACAGCACTCCCTTCTATAACCTATTACATTAGTTTAGCAGTCTGAGTTTCAGAGCATCAGCACAAACCCAGAGGAAATAATCAGCCTCTATAGGTATTCACTGAGTACAATGCTGCCTCACCATATATGGGGAACTGGGATTTAGGGCCCCATCCAATTCTCACTGAGATGGGGGGGGGGCAGCAAAACACACTAGGGTGTCATTTGGGGTCAGGGAGAGAGGGTCCGAGAGAAACAGAGTGGGAAATGTCTGCTCTGCCCAGAAAAGAAATCTTGATTTCTGGCATGTGAGGCATTTGTCTTGGCTGGGCCTGAAGCAGATGAAATGATGGCTGAGGCCCCAAATCCTACAGATAAATTGGGGTTTATTTTGTATTTATTTATCCAAAGAACATGTGTAGGTTGCTGCAAACGTTGTCCCTTATTCTAACTATGCTACAGTACCTTGCGCAACTCAGATTTGTGGGGCGGGAGTCTCGAGAGAGGCTAGCTGGGGTTCACGTTATGATAATCATCCTGGAAAACACACCCTCTTGTGTTAGAACAGCTGTGTCAATAGACCTGGGGCTCTGCTGCTGCACAAACCCTAGCTCGTTGTGTTTTCGAAGATGATCAGTGACACCTAGTGGCTGTTTTGTATCCATCCATCCTCAATACATGGTTTCTTCTGATCTGGGCAAATGACTTCATGTTGAAATAATACCTTGTTTCTGGGGTTCCCTTACTTTCCATAATAATTTCCTATACATAATTTCCAAACTGTTAAACGGAGCAATTTTCATTATTAATTAAAAGAGACTGACTTGAGTGTCTTCTCACATGCTGCTTTGGGATAAATCCAGTTTAGCACATAGTAGCAGAGCTAGAAAGGGTAGCGTGAAGGGTGTCTGGGCCTCTTAGTTATTATTCCTCTTCACTGATCATTCCAGACATCTGGATTTTGCTTTTGTCCTTAAGAGGTGGAGAAAGAAAACACATAGGTGGCTTTCAAATCTCAGTCTAGGGGATTTAGGCACACTGTTCCCATTGAAATTGATGGAAGATGTGTATCTACCTTCCCACCGACAAGCCAGCTTTGAAAAATTTCAGCCTTTTTTTTTTCTCTAGAAAAGGATCATGTTAGCTTGGTTCTTCCCCTCCCCACACCCGCCCCTGCCCCCCCCCCCCAAGTTATTTTCTGCTGAAATTACCTTTTTATTTGGGGGGCAAAGGGAGAGGAAGGCTGTGCCAACATAACCAAATCCTGCCCTCCATGATCACATCACTATGCACAAAGCCAGTGAGGAGAATTTTTGGGAGGGCTAGTGAGATGATTTTTTGGGCTAGCCCCCAAATCTAACTGAATGTTTTACATTTAAAATAATGTGTATTGCAATGGGTGGGATCCTTAGACCTCCTCCCTGCCTCTGGCCGCAAGAGTCGAGTGCAGCTGCTTGTGGGGGTGGGATGGGAGGGGTCCTGCATGTAGCTGCAAACATTTAAAATAAAATCATCTTGGAAGGGGATTTTTCGACCCCGCCTGCTCCCTGCCACTGGAAGGTTCTGTATTCATTTTGGTGAATTTAAGCGTGTAGAGTACTCGGCAAACACAGTATTTAATGGTCACAGCACTTCTTCAGATGTATTAGTAAGTATTATCCCCATTGTGCAATGGGAAAGCTAAGGAGAAATGCTATGTGAGCTAACCAAGGGCAAGGAATTGGTGTCAGCGCTGGGATTGAATTGCAGGAGTGCTTTATTCTTTGTCCATGCCTACTTCACTAGCCCAGTGGGTCTCAACCAAGGGTACGCATACCCCTGGGGGTACACACAGGTCTTCCAGGGGGTACATCAACTCATCTAGCTATTTGCCTAGTTTTACAACAAGCTACAGAAAAAGCACTAGCGAAGTCAGTACAAACTAAAATTTCATACAATGACTTGTTTATACGGCTCTATATACTATACACTGAAATGTAAGTACAATATTTATATTCCAATTGATTTATTTTATAATTATATGATAAAAATTAGAAAGTCAGCAATTTTTCAGTAATAGTGTGGCTGTGACACTTTTGTATTTTTATGCCTGATTTTGTAAGCAAGTAGTTTTTAAGTGAGGTGAAACTTGGGGTACACAAGACAAACCAGATGCCTGAAAGGGGTACAGTGGTCTGAAAAGGCTGAGAGCCACTGCACTATACTACATAGCCTCTCATGCTCCCCTGCTGGTGGCCAGAGGTCATGCTGGGTGCTCAAAAGAGGAGCTGGCTCAGGTTTAGGCTGCAGGATGGAAGGGAGTCTGTAGCCCTGGTGCAAGCAGTGGCCATCTGGCAATGCCTCCCACACCCACAAACTGAAACGGCATCTTACTGCAAACTTTGGGACCTGTGACCATTTTTAACGTGGACTCCAAAGGGCAGCCCTAGGCAGCTGTATGGAGACCACAAATAACCTGTGATCTGTAGGGGGGAGGGAAATCAGTGGATATCATCTACCCCTAGCAATCAGTTCAGGCTGTTTTCAAGGCTGGCCTTGCAAAGCAAGGGCTTTTACAGCAAATGCCCATATAGATGGATATAATCTCTTACATTTCTAGGCTTCTCAAGCCAGGAGAGGGCATGCCTGGCTTTGTAATCATTTACTTTGTGAGTTGGTATAAATCTGCAAGTCCCTTTCGGGCTGCCACTGTGTGCCCACATTCCCATATTCACCAACTTCCTGGAGTTACTGCCTAGGTGGCTAACTCGCAAGCCTTTATCCCTCCCTGTTCTTCCACCACAACTGCTTGTTGTCTCTTCTTTTCTGCTCTTTTCCTACCACTGCCAGATCACCTCCCAACAGAGGTGGCTACAGCTCAGTCGACCAATCCCTTATGCTCGCATTGGTCCACACAGTCCTGCTCCAGTTGAAATGCAGGATCTTTCTGCTTTTCCAGCAAGACCGGGCAGACCTACTGCCTCTCCCCTCGCTCTCTCTTTGAGCAGGTCAGAACATTTTCAACTAAATGTTCTTTTATCAAAATATGCTGCTTCGTTGAAGCAAAACGTCTCACAGCGACATAGTGATTTTGATGTTTTCAGTGGGAAGGATGCTGACGTCCACAGTGGGCTCTTCAGTCATTTCCAGTGGAGAACTGAAAACCTGTGCCATTTGCTCTAAAAACGGCTGTTTCCCCACAATTTTGTTTCACAAAAATGTTCAAAAGTTTTCCTTTTTGTTCAAATGCAGAACGAAAACAAAGTTTGGAACCTCAAAAATTATCATAAAACAGAACTGTTGTGCTCTATCTGACCTGACCTGATGAAGAGCTCTGTGTAGCTCGAAATCTTGTCTCTTTCACCAACAGAAGTTGGTCCAATAAAATATGACTTCTCCTACTTTGTCTCTGTCATGTCCTGGGACTAACATGGCTACAACACTGTAAATATCTTAGGTATTGCCATGGCCCCCACCATCAGGGTATCTGAATGCCTCCAGAGGTGAAAGTGGGCCGGTATGGAGGACCGGTAAGAAAAGGAGACTGGCTGAGGGAGGGAGAAGCCTGCCCCCTGCATAAGAAAGGTTTAAACTCAGCTGTTCCCTGCGCCCCCCCGGGGTTAGGAGCCGTTTCTGGCATCCTTGTTAATTTCACTCCCAGTTGTTGGGGCGGAAGGGAAGGGGAAGGGTGTGTGTGACCATGGCAGGGGCAGTTCTTTTCTGCCCCCGGGATGAGGGGATCTCCTCTACACAAAAAATACAATCAAAATCAGGAACCATTTCCAAGTTCAAATCTATCCCATTCCCTCCCCAGCAGAGGATCATGGTTGTGATGTCCAAACTGCTTGCAGATCCTCTTTGAAATGTTACTGTTTAAAAAAAACACAAAAAACATGGAGAACATGGTGGGAAGATGTGTCATGATGATCAGGGTTTATTTTGGGCAAAGCAATTTTGCTAAAGCAACTAAAGATTCACAGGGAAAGCAAATAGCCCCCATAGGCAAAACCACAAAGGGATTGGAGGGGAAAACTGGATATTCAGGGAAATTATTGTGCCTCCTTTGAAAGAAATAGTAGTTTTCATTCCACCCTCTTTATATATTCATTTAAACACCTGAAATGTCCTTAGGACATAGGGCGCAATCTCAGATCTCTTTTTGTTTTGTCCTGCCTGCAGAGTGCAGAGGCTGAAATTGACAAAACTATCTCTGAATATCTTGTATATTTCATGAAGGCTATTCCAGTTGTCCTTCATTCACCCCTGCCTTCCCCTACTAATAGCCACCCATTGGTGTGCCCCCTGCACTCTTTTATGTGCCTGGAAGGGAGATTCAAAAATCCTTGATATCTGACTTGCTAGGAAATAGGGAGGATCTAGGGAAAGCGGGGCACTGGTGGGCATGGTGCAATGCAGTCCCTTGCCTCCCTGGCTCCCTCCCTGGCTGGCTGGCTATGGTTTTTGCCTTGGTTATTAACTCCTTGGCAGACCCAGCCCAGTGTCAGGGGTGCTATTAACAGCCCAAAATAAACCCTGATCATCGTGACACAACTTCCCACCATGTTCTCCATGTTTTTTGTGTGTGTTTTTTTTTTAAACAGTAACATTTCAAAGAGGATCTGCAAGCAGTTTGGACATCACAACCATGATCCTCTGCTGGGGGGGGAATGGGATAGATTTGAACTTGGAAATGGTGCCTGATTTTGATTGTATTTTTTGTGTATAGGAGATCCCCTCATCCCGGGGGCAGAAAAGAACTGCCCCTGCCATGGTCACACACACCCTCCCCCCCCCCCCCCCCCCCCCCCCCCCCCCCAAACAGTGAGTGAAATTAACAAGGATGCCAGAAACGGCTCCTAACCCCGGGGGCTGAAGTGCCCAGGGAACAGCTGAGTTTAAACTCTTCTTATGCAGGGGGCAGGCTTCTCCCTCCCTCAGCCAGTCTCCCTGGTGCAAGCTAGAGGGAAGCCCCTGCAGCCGCTGCTGAGTGCCAGGCAGGGAGAAAGCAGGGAGCCTAGCGTCGGCAGCCTGGCTGGAGGAGGAGGGAAGACAGGGAGAAAAATTTGACAGTGAGTTTTCACTTTTTCAGGCTTATTCCAATATTAAAGTTTTATTACAGACAGTATTTTTAGTAGTAGCAGCTTTATTTTCTATATCTATGTCATGCAATGGGAGGGATCCATGAAGTACGTAGGAGAGGTGGGTTCCTTGCGATTGGACCATATGGGTAAGAAATGTAAATTACTTTCACCCCTGCCCAAACCCCAGGGCTCCTAGCCGCCTCTGCAGCTGGTAGCTCCGGGGGTGATTTAAAGGGGCCCGGGGCTCCTAGCTTCAGCCGGATCCCCGAGCCCTTTAAATCCTGATTTAAAAGCCCCGGGATTTAAAGGCCCCACCTCTTCCGGTTGAGGCCACTCCCCCTCCGCAAGACTCTGGAGTACCCGTAAATCCTTTAAGTTACTTTCACCCCTGAATGCCTCACAATCTTTTAGCATATTTATCCCCACAGCACTCCAGTAAGATAGGGCAGTGCTGTTATCATAGAATCATAGGACTGGAAGGGACCTTGAGAGGTCATCTAGTTTCTAGTCCAGTCCCCTGCCCTCATGGCAGGACTAAGTATTATCTAAGTACTGTATTATCCCCGTGTTACAGATGGAAACCGGAGACACAGAGAGGCTGAGACCTTGTCTACACTAGAACTTATTTCGGTGTTACTCAGGGATGTGAATAATCCACACCCCTGAGCAACGTAAATTACACCGACCTAAGTGCCAGCGTAGCCAGCACTATGTCAGCAGGAGAGCTTCTCCCGCCGACATAGCTGCCACCTCTCGTGGGAGGTGGAGTAATTAAGCCAATGGGAGAGCTCTCTCCTGTCAGTTTAGAGCGTCTTCACCAGAAGCGCTACAGCGGCACAGATGTATTGGCGCAGCTGTAGCACATCTACTGTAGATGTAGCCTAAGCGACTTGCCCACAGTCACACTGGAAATCTGTTGGCAAAGGATTCAAACCTGGGTCTCCCAAGTCCTAGACCAGGGGTAGGTAACCTATGGCACGCGTGCCGAAGGCGGCACGCAAGCTGATTTTCAGTGGCACTCACACTGCCTGGGTCCTGGCCACCGGTCCGGGGGGCTCTGCATTTTAATTTAATTTAAAATGAAGCTTCTTAAACATTTTAAAAACCTTATTTACTTTACATACAACAATAGTTTAGTTATATATTATAGACTTAGAGAAAGAGACCTTCTAAAAACGTTAAAATGTATTACTGGCACACGAAACCTTAAATTAGAGTGAATAAATGAAGACTCGGCACACCACTTCTGAAAGGTTGCCGACCCCTGTCCTAGACTATGCCCTAACCTCTGGACAATCCTTCCTCTCTTATTCCACATATGATTAATGGGCCCTGACTTAAGGTGTGTGTAACCCCTTTGAGATTAGTGGGGTTGCATAGGGTGTCACTGGGGTCATAATTTGTCCTATACCAGCCAGAAAGGGATTTATTGCCCATAGCAAGGGGAATCTTGCTTACTATTTGTGACAAAGTAGGATTTTTTCTTAATTTTTTGTATGGATATTATGTGTGCCTCAGTTTCCCCTACGTGCTGCATATTTAACGAGGTGGTTGGAAAAGGTGGTTTAATCTTTTCAGAGACCCAGAGGACCAGATGTGACTACCACCCAGCTGCCTGGGCCTAGACAATGGCCAGTACATTTTGTAACCTAGGAACTGACGACCTTGTGGGCCTACCCTCTGCAAGAAGCCAGCTGGCTGTGACCAGCTGGAGAACAAAGAACTGAGGTGGATAGCCAGGGGACCTGTCTTGCCTGGGAAAAGTGAACAAAGAACTGAGGAGGGGCCAGAGAGGTGGTTAAAGTGTGGGCTGCTGGAAGCAACACACTCGCTTCTGGACTGGGGACAAACAGGGGACTCAACAGAGGGGTCTGAGCCCAACTGGGCTCTTGACAGACCCCGATGGACTATGCTGTAACTTTCTATTTTTGATGTTAACTAAGAACTTTCTACACTGTGTTCCAGACATCTAATAAACCCTTCTGCTTTTACAGCACTGGCTGAGAGTCGCTCCAGTCTAAAGAGGTCAGGGGTGCATCACTCCCTTTGGGAGTGCAAGTCTTCCCCAGGGGTCCAATTCAAGTGGACTCATTGAGGGGAGCTCACAGAGTGAGGCAGACATGCTGAAGGCTCCGAGCTTCAGCTCTAGGAAGTGGTGAAGCCAAGGGGCTTTCCCCAGAGAGAGAATGTGACCTGAAGGGGGTTGACACTCTAAAGCAGGGGTCGGCAACCTTTCAGAAGTGGCGTGCCAGTTTATTCACTCTAATTTAAGGTTTCGCGTGCCAGTAATACATTTTAACGTTTTTAGAAGGTCTCTTTCTATAAGTCAATAATATATAACTAGCCTATTGTATGTCAAGTAAATAAGATTTTTAAAATGTTTAAGAAGCTTCATTTAAAATTAAATTAAAATGCAGAGCCCCCCGGACCAGTGGCCAGGACCCGGGCAGTGTGAGTGCCGCTGAAAATCAGCTTGTGTGCCGCCTTCAGCACGCGTGCCATAGGTTGCCTACCCCTGCTCTAAAGGGTCCGTCCCAGGGACTGTTCCAGAACCATATGAGAGCACCGGACCTGTGGCTCCGTGACACTGTTCCAGGAGGATTATGTAGTTATGATGCCAGTACAAAGACTGGTCTGTTCTCCCACAGTTAATATCAGACATGTATTCCATGTCACCACCATCTTTGGCTCAAACGCAAAGAATGCCAGAAACTCACCCGCTCCAGCCGAAGGCAAAACAGGCCCTACTGAGAACAGTCACAGCTTCAGGGGAGAGGGGGGACAAATACTGCATGCAGTGACTGTGACGGGTTGGTTCACAGAAACCTACTTGGGAGCTGCCAGCTGATGTGCAATGGCTACCTCTGTTCCTGTTCTCCCTGCCAGCTACCGGTGGTTCCAGCACTCTGTCTTGCTGAAGCCAGACCCACCCATCTGCTCCAGACACAGAGTCTGAACCCCCTGGCCCAAAGCTGCAGGTTTACCTGAGAACAGCTCACAGAAGTCTGCTTGCCCCTAGCACGCAGATGCACAATTCCCAATGGGGTCTAACCCCAAATAAATCCGTTTTACCCTGTATAAAGCATATGCAGGGTAAACTCATAAATTGTTCGCCCTCTATAACACTGATATAGAGATATGCACAGCTGTTTGCTCCCCCAGGTATTAATACATACTCTGAGTTAAGTAATAAGTAGAAAGTGATTTTATTAAATACAGATAGTAGGATTTAAGTGATTCCAAGTAGTAACAGACAGAACAAAGCAAGTTACCCAGCAAAATAAAATAAAATACGCAAATCTATGTCTAATCAAACTGAATACAGATAAGCTCACCCTCAGAGATGCTTCAGTAAGTTTTTCTCGGACTGGACACCTTCCAGGCCTGGGCACAATTCTTTCCCCTGGTACAGCTCTTGTTCCAGCTCAGGTGATAGCTAGGGGATTCTTCATGATGGCTCCTCTCCCTTTCTGTTCTCTTCCACCCCTTTATATATCTTTTGCATAAGGCGGGAATCCTTTGTCCCTCTGGGTTCCCCCACCCCTCACTGGAAAAGCACCAGGTTAAAGATGGATTCCAGTTCAGGTTACATGATCACATGTCACTGCAAGGCTGCATTACTCATTTGCCAGCACACACATATACAGGAAGACTCACAGGTAAATACAGCCATCTGCAGACAATGGCTCTGGTTAATGGGAGTCATCAAGATTCTAAACCACCATCAATGGCCCAGACGTTGCATAATTACAATAGGCCCTCAGAGTTATATTTTATACTTCTAGTTTTAGATACAAGAGTGGCACATTTATACAAATAGGATGATCACTCTCAGTAGATTATAAGCTTTGTGATGATACCTTTTGCATGAAGCATATTCCAGTTACATTATACTTACTTATTATCATGTTTTTATAAAACTATTACAATTACATTATATTCACTTATGTTTTTACAAAATCATATAGACTGCACAACGTCACACCCTCCTCCTGAACTTACTGCCAGAGACTTGGACACTGACCATGGCGGAGGCAGTATACCTAAAATTCGTTTTTGGGCTCCCCTTTGGGGCAGACACTCCTGTGTCCCCCAAAAGGGAAAGAGACCCTGATCCAGCTGTAGGCTCACAGCTACCAGCTATGACAGACCTTTCACTGGCCAGCAAAATCCCCCCCCCTTTCACTCAGGTTGGGTTTGCTTCCAGCTAGCATCCTTGGGGTTTGTTCCCACCGCAGCAGGCACCAAGACCCCAACTCCCAGCTCCAGGCTACATGTCTCTGTGTACCTCTTCCACTCCATTACAGCCAGTTCATGCTTCTGGGTCTTAATTGCTTTGTCTCTTAAGTTCAGGCTGGTGGGCAGCCTTTTCTTTTTCCAGGTCAGCCTTTTCCCAGGCAACTTGTACACCAATTTTCATTTGCCTTCCCTTGAGACCATCACTCGATGAGCTGGGATACCACAGAGAACCCCCTCCTGCCAGAACAGGCACCCCTCCACTCCTGTCTTGCTAGTTAGACACTCCAGTCAACTTCAGCACAGACAGAGGTTGGCCACACCCATCTGCAGTTCACTGAAACTGATGCACTCAGCTCAGGGGCTTCTTAGTTAACAGAGACTTTCCCAGCACCCAGTGTTCAGTCTTTCTGGGCAATTTGCAACTTGTGTAGTTTTAGCTTCTTTTGATCTTCATTCTTACTTATTTTGCTTCCTTTTCTGTCCCTACTTCCCTTTCCCGAAATAAGCAAACAGAAAATAACAAACCAGTAACCACTTTGTCTGTTCTCCAGCCACCACACTTAAAACTCACTTAAAATCACTACCAGTATCTCAAAGCAATCAGCTGTGCACAGATCCTGCTCGACTACGCCACTGTGACGGGTTGGATCACAGAAACCCACTTGGGAGCTGTCACCCGATGTGCAAAGGCTACCTCTGTTTCTATTCTCCCCTGCCAGTTCAGTGGTTTCAGCAACCCTGTCTTGCTGAAGTCAGACACACCCATCTGCTCCAGACACAGACCCAGAGTCCGAATAACCTGTCCCAAAGCTGCAGGGTTTACCCGAGAACAGCTCACAGAAGTCTGCTTGCCCTTAGCACTCAGATGCACAATTCCCAATGGGGTCTAAACCCAAATAAATCCGTTTTACCCTGTATAAGCTTTATACAGGGTAAACTCATAAATTGTTCGCCCTCTATAACACTGATAGAGAGATATGCACAGCTGTTTGCTCCCCCAGGTATTAATACATACTCTGAGTTAATTAATAAGTAGAAAGTGATTTTATTAAATACAGATAGTAGGATTTAAGTGATTTCAAGTAGTAACAGACAGAACAAAATAAGTTACCAAGCAAAATAAAATAAAATACGCAAATCTATGTCTAATCAAACACTGAATACAGATAATCTCACCCTCAGAGATGCTTCAGTAAGTTTCTTCTCAGACTGGACACCTTCCAGGCCTGGGCACAATTCTTTCCCCTGGTACAGCTCTTGTTCCAGCTCAGGTGATAGCTAGGGGATTTTTCATGATGGCTTCTCCCCCCTCTGTTCTCTTCCACCCCTTTATATATCTTTTGCATAAGGCGGGAATCCTTTGTCCCTCTGGGTTCCCCCACCCCTCACTGGAAAAGCACCAGGTTAAAGATGGATTCCAGTTCAGGTGACATGATCACATGTCACTGCAAGGCTGCATTACTCACTTGCCAGCACACACATATACAGGAAGACTCACAGGTAAATACAGCCATCTGCAGACAATGGCTCTGGTTAATGGGAGTCATCAAGATTCCAAACCACCATCAATGGCCCACACTTTGCATAATTACAATAGGCCCTCAGAGTTATATTTTATACTTCTAGTTTTAGATACAAGAGTGGCACATTTATACAAATAGGATGATCACTCTCAGTAGATTATAAGCTTTGTGATGATACCTTTTGCATGAAGCATATTCCAGTTACATTATACTTACTTATTATCATGTTTTTATAAAACTATTACAATTACATTATATTCACTTATGTTTTTACAAAATCATATAGACTGCACAACGTCACAGTGACCACTTCTGCTATTGAACAAGCCCCTTAAATTCCCAGTGCCGTGGCCTTCCCTCTCTCTGCCGCATGCTTTACCTCTGAGCATCCAAGTCAGCTGGGCTCTGGTGGACTAAGAGTCTCAAAGGGACTTAGTGTATGTGGCAAAGGAGCCATCCTTGTATTGCATCTGAGTGCACAGGATTGTACTTGCTTATAAGACATGAATGGAAGAGTGGTTTTGAGGCAGTTCCCTGTGCTTTTCCACACACCCCTGTCAAGCGCTTTCCTTGAATATCACATTATTCCACCCTCTTGGCAGTAGGGTGAAGCTAGTTCAGACTGGAACTTGCAGCAGTCTGGAGGGAGGCTCACGTGAGGGTTTCAGTTCCTTGGCAGGATGGCACGTTCCCTGACATGCCTGATGACTCAGATTTCCTGACTGTTTTTGCCTGATGAGCGCAACCTTCAAAATAACTTTTCACATCGCCCACTAATGGTGGAATACAAAATGCTGCCATTTGACTCTCCTATAACAGATCATCCCAACAAACATTTGGTCACGTGGACTTTTCGAACCTATCTTCTTTTATAATCTTGGCTCTGTTGCTGAATTTTACTCCCTGTGAGAGGACTGGCAAAAGCCAGACAAAGCACACCCACAAAGTGTTCATGTTTCTGACTAGATCTCTGGAAATACCCGGCAGTCCTGAACTGCACCGTCGGGCTATTTCAACCCTGTGCTCCTGGGAAGAGACTTGTAATTGTGCCAATTTGTGCTGCAGTGTCATAACATGGATTAATGAACATTACTAGACTGAGATCATCAAATCATTTCTGTTACGAAAATAATCCGGAGCTGAAAGTCAGCTCTCCTCACTGTTTAGACAAATGGAGGATACAGAAGAGGAAAAAAGTTTGGGTTATTGTATGTTGTCTCCAGGAATGACAGAAGGTGGGGTTTTGTCATTTCTGGACATGGGGGAAGGAACTGGTTAATAATTGGCTGTGTATTTTTCTATAATAATACTTTATTTTCTGCTTTCCATTATTTACATCACTATATTTTGTGAATGAATACATAGGTAGCACTTTATCTATACACACACAGTCCTGGCCCTTTGAAATTCCAGGATATGGCCCTCCCTGCATAACTAAGACCTATGGCTAGTCAGAAAAGGAGCAGCAATCCTACATGTGCCCATTTGATAAAGAGACTCAAATACCAAGGTTTATATTCAGATTTATTCAGAAACAGCTCCCACAGAGCCCCCACTGGGAGTCTGGCCTGTGTAGGATCAGTCAGAACCTAACTATGGAGGTTGGTGCAGTTTGTAGTGTGTTGGGAAATCTCCTCCTCCTCCTTTGAGAGCAGGTTTTAAACGGTTACATTTATTGTTAAAAACTCTTCCCTTCTGCTGCACATGCCCTACTGCTCAGGACATTTGCACACCACTGGATGACACACCAGTAAACGTCCAGTAGAGAACCAATCCTGTAGTGGTACAGAGACGGACCAGACCAGTCTCCCTGCTCTGGAGGGAGGATCACTTATGAAGATGGCCCCTGATATTTGCATCAGCCCCAGGCCTAATTCACCAGTGGTGCAGTGATCCATTTGATTCCATGTTATTAACAATGGCAAGTGCCAGCAAATGCCACATTCTCTCTCTTTTATATATGTAAGGCTCAGATCATCCTCCCACTGAGGAGAAAATCCACAGAAAAGAAAATGGACCTGGAAAATCCATGGGGTTTATTTTGCCCCATCTTATGCACACCCTTCCCTCAGCTTCCCAGGGATAATGGCCTTGCACAAGAGTCAGGTGTAAGGGTCCTGGGAAACGTAGGGTCAAAAAACCATGTAAATCCATGTCTGAAATGTAGTCCTGCTGTGTAGTTTCTAGCAAGTCCCTTGCAGCACAGCCAGTTCCCACTGGCTCTCCACTTACAGCTGCAGGCTCTGTTCTCCCATCTGCAAGAGCTTAATGCCCGGATGGGGCTATTAACACCTATCTGATCAGCATTAATCTCTATAGAAATTTGCTGCTGAGTTTAACAAACTGTGCCTGAGATGCTGCCACATTGAGTGGCAGGTAAGCCAGGTGGGAAGTAGCCCTAAGTGGGGAGAGACCAAAGGAGATTCCAGTATGTGAAGGAAGAGGGGACAGCTGCGTGGCTGGAGCCTGTGATAGAAGGAAAGCACAGGTTTCCCTACCTCTTACTCCTCAGCTGTTGCACCTGGAGGTGGTGAGCTGATACCCTGCAACCAAGGGGTCGTATTGTCTATGGACAGCAAGAGGGGCAAAACCCTGATACAGGGGGAGACAGCTGAGATCACCCAGACCCTGGAGAACGGGGTGTGGCCCAAGCTGGGAAATGGACCTAATGGGGTCCCATAGTGTTGAGAGGCAACTATTGATGTGCTTTTGTTTGGATGTTCATTTACCCTGAGGAAGGGGAACTTCTGGTTTGCCCGAAGAGCAAAACTACCCAAGACCAATGGGAAACTGAGGCATGCATCTCCTAACAGTGAGACAGAGAGTGCTGACCAGGGAGAAACTGAGGCATGGCTGTACCTGCCATCGGAGAGGTAAGCAGGCCCCTCACAAGGATAAAGACAATGCAATGCTGGGAGGGAGCAGTGGACAGGGGGAGGTGGCACACTTTTCAGATCTGTTAACTTTAATCAAAAATAACCGTCATGCCAGCTCTGCACTGTCTCTCCCTATGAGGGCAGTGAAGCAGCCTGGGGCTCCCGGCCTAACAGTCTAGAGCTTCACCAAGCTGATACCAGAGCCACTTCCTAGTTACATAGTCCACCCTCCGTGTAGTCTTTGAAATGACACCCAAGCAGAACTGAGAAACAGCCTTTGGTAGAAAGGGATGAGGTATCTGGGTGTGTGTGGGAAACTCCCCTTCTGCTCCTGTGTTGACATTCCACTCCACCACCTACCCTCTCTATAGAATAGCACTGTACTGTATACCTAGAAAATAAAGCATTAAGGCAGGTCTCTGGCAATAAGAAAGCTCCATAATCCTAGGGAGACACCAGTTTATCTATTGTCCTTAAACTGCAAATCCCCTGGTCAGCATCTGAGTGCCCTGGAGTAATTCCTGATTACCTGCTCCTTTTCTGTGGTTAAAGCTACCTGTGTAACTAGAGCAATTAACTGGCTATCAGGGAGTTACCATGCCACACATTTATTTAAATAGGAATAAAACTCCCACAACATTTTTTCTCTTGCTGTGGCAAACCAAGAGCTCTAGGTAATGGAGGCCACTCAGCAGAGAGGTATCATTTAGAACAGTTTATGAAGCCTTGTCAGATGTAAAATTTCACTCTGAAGTGTTGCACTATGTAACAAACTAACCATTAAAGTTGGTATTTTGAAAGGTGTCTAG
This sequence comes from Platysternon megacephalum, assembly GCA_003942145.1. Lineage (NCBI taxonomy): Eukaryota > Metazoa > Chordata > Testudines > Platysternidae > Platysternon > Platysternon megacephalum. The sequence goes on from QXTE01000025.1 coordinate 10,246,011, forward strand.
ACAGGGATTTTCAAAGGAATTAATTCCCCTAAAGGTGATAACTAGAGCTGGTCAATCTCTTTGAAATTTAAAAGCTTGATTAAATTTTGTCAAAACTTAGAATTTACCTTCCTCACCCCCATCCAAAAAAAAAAAAAAACACCTGGGGGGGGAAAATCATATTTTCTCTTCCTATTTTTTTGATGCACTCTCATGCTAATTAAGGGAAGGAGCAAAATGCTGTTAAACCCAAGCATTCTTTATTGCAAATGTATAATGTTTAGCTTCTACTTGTCAATTTTGAATTGATTAATAAAACCTTGAAATGTATGACTAGTGTTTCCAGAACTTAATCATGTTTAATATGGTGATAGTGTAAAAGTGTTCACAGTGTAAAGTAATATTTCTGAAACTGCTATACTCTTGAAATTGATTGTTATACAGAGGATGGAAACTCAGGGCTGTTAGGGAGTGGATATACTTTTGGATAGTCCAGAGTTGACATATCCAAGTTCAAGATAAGAAATGTCTACGCTATGGATTTATGCACCTTCTGCAGAGCTCATTGCATTTTACAAATCTCCACTTCCTAAGCTTTACAAAAATCCTGTAAAGTAGGTGTTGTCTTCATTATACAGAGAGAGAAACTGAGGGACAAAGATTTCCCATCTGACTTCAAGTCACTCAGTCAGGTTTAAAGGTATTTAGGCACTAAAAGATGCGGATAGTCATTTAGTGCTTTTGGAAATCCCAGTAGGTGCCCAAGTACCTTCAAAAATCTGGCTCCAAGTAACATGCTCACGGTCACACGGGAAGTCTGGGGTAGAGCTAGGAATAGAAACTAGGCCGCCCACTGCACAATCATCCTTCCTCTCCTTCCCAGAAACTAGAAATTCTCCCCAAATTGCCGTGACTTCTATTATAAAAGGGAAGTGTCATTTCATCATTTTTCCAAGAAATATAGTCTCATTTCATTACTTGTTAAAGCTAGATGGAGCAGGGCCACTGGGCTCCTCCCCCCCCTCCCCCCCCTCCCCCCCTTTAGTCTTGTTCATCTCTATTAAACTGCAGTACCTATGGCAATGTGACCTAATGCACCACTGGACAACATAGTGAAATGGGCTTTTAAATGATACATTTGTGGTTCAGGCTTTCAGGGTTTGGTGCAGCCTTTGGACTAGCAAAACACACCTGTTGCACCCATAAAAATATACACTTGTACCTGCAAAAATGTTACTTTGTGCCCATGTATTGGGTGATCGCATGTCACCTAGTGTCCTACACTAAGTACTGCAAGTGCATGTACAAATGGCTCTTGGGCATGCTACTTCCTCTACTGAACAAAGGGTTGTGAGACAGATCTGGGGGCCCCAGTAATCCACTCTGATATACAAGTAAATCCATGCAGTGAATAGCAGAGCTGGGCAGCTAGTGGATTTTTTTCAGGTTGAACAAAATGTTTTATTTGATCTGACGCAAAGATTTTATTTAGTTTTAGGGCATTTTAATAAAAGCAAAAGAGAATTAAATTAACACAACTTGGGGGGGTGGGGGGAAGTGGTCTCCTTACAACTTTTACCCCAGTGATTAGAGCACTCACCTGGGAAGTGGGAGACGAGGGCTTAATTCCCCCCTCTGCCTGATGTGAACCAACTTGTCTGTCCCACATTGTAGCAGAGTGCCCTCACCACCGAGATGGGACAGTCTGGCATGGGTCTTTCTCAGTCTCTCCTGTTTGAAGCTGTCCCACTGTGTATAACTAATTAGTCATTGGATTTTCACTTGGGTTTTCTCAAATCCTAGGTGAGTTCCTTAACCACCAGACTATAGAGTCATTCTCACACTTTGCCTGGCCCAATGACTCTTCATAGTGGCAATTCATAGTCATTAGTAATGGGCTAAAAGCTATTAGGACAACCAACAGCTACATCTCCACCCTTATGTGACTCCAGTTAGAAAACCTATAATGTTTTGGCAATGTGCCTGGATATTATCAAAACACTTTGATTTTTCAGTTTGGTTGAAATGTTTTGACAAATTTGCAAATATTGACTAAAACTGCATTTTTGAGCAAATAAACTATTAGCCAAAATAAATTTGCCCAGCTGTAATAAATAGCAGAATAATAGTTTGTATAATCTCCAGATAAGAATCCTTTAAATTTTAAAGATTGAAGATGATTTACCAAATATTCTTATAAATTCCTTCAAAGGAAGGTTATGATGATGAAGAAATCAAAGGAATTAAAAGGTTTATAAGGGATGATGACTTAGGTAGCTAATAAGCAAGAATTGTAATGAAAGAAACTTTTGGTCCAAGTAGCAACTGTAGACTTATGAAGGAAAAGATGGGAAGGTGAGATTAGGGAGGCAACATCTAGAAGATGGGAGGGAACAAGCCAAAAATAACCCCACCAATTGATGCAATATTTAGGGTAATTATTATGTTCATTAAGGGGCCAAATCCTGGCTCCTCACTAACTTCTGGTTTACTGAAGCAGGCTCCCAGCACGGTCGATAGGAACCTGTCTGAGTGAGAACAGAATAGACCTCAGTAATTGTCCCCGAGTCAGTGACTATCCAAAGTAGTTATTTAGCTTTGGTTTATCATCAGACATGTACAATTCCCATTTTGGAGTTCAGTTTTCTTCTAGATAATTTGGCTTTTGTTATACAGCCAGTGACGCATTACATTACCAGAAACAGAGACTTTTATCCTTTAATTATGAATTTTTCTACATGAAATGTTACATTGCATGGGGAGAATATATTGTAGTCTCCTAGTGGTAGACAAAACCTAAGGCCAAATTCTGCCCTCAAATTTGTATGCTCAGTGCCTCCAAAGGCAGAATTTGGCCCTTAATATATTGACATTGTATTGCTAGTTACCCAATGATGCATGATTTTCCCGTGGAAGAAAGAAGATCAGATAATAGCTCCATGGCTGAAAGTAATAACAAATGGAATCCCGGCTTAGAAAGCTGTTTGTTATTCCAGAGATGAGATTGTGGAAATTCTAGTTTGTATGGGAAACATTAAAATATATATTTAAATCCCTGGAGATGTAATGAGCACAATCAGGGCCTGAAACTAGAGAAGTGCTTGACGTCAATGAGAGTTGTGTATGTTCAGCATCTCTTGGGATGAGGTCCAAAATGAAGAATGTTAGTTAATGAATTGATCATAACTGAGTGTCTAGTTGCATACAAATCCACACACATTTTGCTGGACTCCCTGACAACATTTCAGTGCCCAGAACCCTACCCGACACCAGTGCAATGAAAAGTATTGCATTTGTAAGGCAGAGGGAGGGTAGATGACTTGAAGCTGTTTAATAGGGAAAAACCAGCAGTGGAGAAAGTCCAACTAATATGTATGTCCCAAAAAGTGATCTAAACTACAATTGCTTCTATTATAAATTCATTTGCATACAATTACCATGTGGTAGTATCTCAGATACTAGTTATTTCCTGCTTTAACTATTAGGAAAATGTGGTGGCTCAGATATCTCTCTGTGGTAACTGTTCATGGATATTGGTTTAATGGTGATAACTGTGGTTCCTATAGAGTAGAAAGAACATTCAAAGAGTTACTATATGACGTGTTAAACAAATTCCCTGCGTGTTGATTGGCAAACACTGTAACAAAGTAGTGTAAGAGTACTCATAATCATATTGCTTTCTTTAATCATCCATAACCAAAGCCATGAACTCCCTGTTCTTCCTACAAGGGAACATGAAGCCCTTCATCTCTGTCTCACACCTTTGAATACAGCTGTGTTTTCCCTTGCAGCCTCATAAAATCTAACAAGGACTGAATGGGCATAGAGATACTGGATTATTCTCTCAGCGCGAGCGGTGGTCCCTGCCAGCCAGGGTTGAGGCATATTGGTGGGGCAGTACGGGGAAGACAGTACTGTCACTGGTCGTGAAATATCTGTTGTGTGGATGAATAGGATTGTAGGCCTATCAAAAAGCCTTCTGTAATAGGAGTAAAAGTATATAGAAAGTAGTCTTCAGACTAATCAAACACAACTATTTTTATAGATTTATTAAAGCAGCCTATAGAATGAACAGGAATATTCCTTATTACTGTAGCATAATTATATTAGAGGACTTGAAAGTACTACAGAAAATGAATATATGAATTAAATTTTACAGACCCTTTTCTATAAGGGGAATGCCAAGGTGAAGAATAAACTGTTTGATCTCCAGGCTAGGATGAGGTGGGGTGGGAGAGCGCACAGAGGCAGCTAGAAGTCATTCCCTAAAGTAGGATGCACTCCAGAAGCAGCTAATGCCAAAATGTGCAGCAACCTTCTTCTGATTCCAGTTCTTGCATGTACATTCCAATCTCATCGACACTGACAGTGCAATGTGTCGATAGCTCTTTTATGTGTTGGAAGTAGCAGAAAGTCGAAGTTCGAATATCCCGAGAAAACACTGCTAGTTTTACAACAAATGCTTTCCAGGTTTCATAAAGATCCAGAACCATTTGCCCTGCACCCTGGAGATGGAGGTTGAGTTCGTTTAGGTGAGCGGTGATGTCCGTTAGAAACATGAGCTTACACAGCCATTTGTCGTCATCCAGTTTGGGGTAGTTTTGTCCTTTTTCCAACAAAAAGGCCTTGATTGTATCAAAACAGTTTACAAAGCGCACCAAAACCTTGCTATGACTTAGCCACCAAATGTTGCTGTGAAGTGGAATGTCATTATATGTACTGCCCATCTCTTCTAGCAGTGCTTGAAACTGTAAGTCAGGGGTCAGCAACCTATGGCACGCGTGCCGATTTTTAATGGCACGCTGCTGCCTGCCGGGGTCCCGGCCACCGGCCCCGCTCAGCCCGCTGCCGAACCCAGGCTGGCAGCGGGCTGAGCGGGGCCGGCAGCCAGGACCCCGGCAGGCAGCAGTGTGTAATTAAAAATCCTACCCGGCCCGCTCTTCTCCACCCCTCCTGCCGGCATTTGCACATGCTTTCCTGACCTCCGTCACTTCCGGCAGGAAGTTGTGTTTCCGGGTTAGCATGTCCATACCGCTACCTGGTGTCCGCGGAGACTGAGCAGCCCTGGAAGCAGCCCTGCTGGTGGGGGCAGGAAGAGGGACCCGGCCCCACAGGAGTTGCAGCACCGCGAGGCCTGTAAGTGGGGAAGGGTCCTGGTTCCCAGCTGCGCCATGCGCCCGCCCACCCCGAGTACGGCCGGCCCCGCTCCCTGGACTCAGGCAGGCTGCCCCAGGGTTGGAGCCCCGGTGCCGGGATGAGCTCGGCTCTGTACTGGGGCAGGCCGCGTCCCACAGCCCGAGCCCGGGAGCTGCGGCTCGCCGCCTGCTGGACCTTGGGAACAGCTGGGTTGTGCGTCTTTCCCCACCCCAGGTCACTGGACCCCGCTCCCCTCCGGCATTGAGGGCAGAACCCAGGAGGCCGGAGCCCTAGTCTCCGTGTGCCCCCCACCCCCCCGAACAACTAGAGCCCAGCTGGAAACCTAGGAATCCAGAGTCCTCGCTCCCAGCACTCCTCCCCCGAGCATAAAACGTTAAAATGTATTACTGGCACGCAAAACCTTACATTAATGTGAATAAATGAAGACTCGGCACACCACTTCTGAAAGGTTGCTGACCCCTGCTGTAAGTCAAAGCAGATGGAGCAACAAGGACATTCACAATTTGCACCTCTGTATTCATCACATTATTAAGCTCTGAATTAGAAATTTTAGCACACAGGTTTTCTTGATGCATGATACAGTGAAATTTGACTGTCGGGTGGCTAATTTCATCTTCAAGTAACTTTACAAATCCCTTCTGTTTTCTGACCATGGCAGGAGCATTATCTGTTATCACACAAAGTATTTTTCTGATGTCAACTCCTTGTTCTTCAAAATGGTTTACAAAAGTTTCTGCTATATCTTCCCCCTTTGTTGTGCCATGCAGGGGTTTTAGGCAACAAAGTTCCTCTTGGATTTCATTGGAAGCACAATATCTTGCAACAACTGCCAAACATGGACCGTCATTTATATCCACGCTCTCATCAACTGCAACGCTAAACACTGCTGTGTCTTTTAATGCAGACGTCTGCTTTTCGTTAATGTTTTCTGCCATTTTGCTTACGCGTCTCTCAACTGTTCTGGCAGAGACAGGCAGTTATTTTATTCTAGATACGCATCTTTATCTGGCAAATCATTGAACAAAACCTCCAAACTGCCGAGGGAAATTTATTTTATATATTCTACATTCTTTTATATATTCTGCATCTAAACGGCTTTCCGTTTTTTGCAATGCACTGTGCAATCTTGTAACTTCCTTCTGTGGCTTGATTTTTACTTACACATAAGCATTTAAAAACACTGCTTTTCTTCTCATATCCTGCTACTGCCTTTTTGATCGATTCAGTCTTGTCTGCTTCATCAAGAAAGGTTTTCTCGTGCTTCGTTTCAAAATGTTGTCAAACACTTGATGTACAACAAGCACTTTCACAACAGAAAGCACAAACAGCACGGTCCTTCTTTTGAATAAATCCAAATGTCTGTCCAAGAAGGCTGAAATGAACAGACATCTAACTTTGCTTTCTTAGGAGCTGACATTTTGTCAAATGTACCCCTCAACTTACAGTGGGGAAAAAAATCGCGACAGACGGCACGCACAACATCAAACGCAATGCGCTGTTCCACATGACGTGATAGTGATGTAAGCAGCAAATCAGGACTTAAAAATATCCCAGTACAGTGGCGCTGGAACAATTTTTAAGGTGGGGGTGCTGAGCTGCACCCCCTCTTGCCTCTGTCTGCACCCCTCACTACCCCAGGATGGCAGCAGAGTCCCCGGGACTGGTGGCTGGGACCCAGGGCTGGCAGCAGGCTGAGCAGGGCCGGTGGACGGGACCCTGGGTGGCAGGGGGCCGGCGTCCAGGACCCCAGGATGGCAGCAGAGCCCCCGGGACCGGTGGCCGGGACCCAGGCAGTATAAGTGCCACTCAAAATCATCTTGTGTGCTGCCTTTGGCATGCGTGCCATAGGTTGCTGACCCCTGGTCTAGATATTTGTTTTTTCCCTGATACTCAGATGACCTGTTGTGAAAGCAGCATTTCCACAGTCAAGTTCTGCTTACATGGCTGTCTTTCATCTTTAACTTCCTCACTGTCGCAGCATCTGTACTTTTAAAAAACAAACACAAAACCCCCAGTCTGACACTAGTGCACCAGGAGTTTTTCATATGTGCAATGTGGTCCGTACAGGTTCTTGGGGAAAAAACAAGGCATGAAAGCCTTCTTGCCTGTGTAGTCACTGAGGGCATGTCTACACTGCAGTCAAAGCCCAGAGTCAATAGAACTCAAGTTAGCAGACCCTGCGTTTGTTAACCTAGAGCTTGAGTGTCTACACTCATTTGTAACTCCAGGTTAGGAGTTGTTGAATGCTGGATTCCAGCCTGGAGCTCCAGCATCTATGCTGCATTATGCAGGCCTGAGTCCAACCGCCCTATCCCAGACTTCCTAGCACCCTCCCAAAATGTGGCAGCTCTAATCCTTTGTTCATGGTGCAGTGTAAGAAAACTTGACTGTCCACCAAACTTGACCATCTAGAGGACAAAGATAGTCAGCCCGTGGGATTGTGGGTACTTTTGGTGGACTCCCAGAGCACAGGTCCAGTGGGGCTGCATCTACACTGCAAAGTGCTAGAGCTTGAATCCTGGGTCCTGGCTTGACCCAGCCTTGGACCTTCCATCCCTGTGGGGTCCAAGCCCTGGGCTAGCGTGACTTGTGTGTAGCTGGAAATTGGGTTGGGGGGTAGGCTTGAGCCTGAGTTCAAACCCTGGTCTTACAATGCAGTGCAGACATACCCTGAGTAGCTGTCCCCTACTGCATGCACATGAGAAATCGGAGCAAAACTGTAGCATTTCAGGAACATCACATGAGGAACTGCAGGATCATAAACCAATGAATGGATTATTCACCCGTGTATAACATTTTTATTGGAGTCAGATATAATATAGGTAATCCTGAATTACCAAACAATCCAGTCAATACAAGTCACTGAATTATGGTATTAGTTGTTCACTAGTAACTGCTCCCATTGGTCTGCAGTAAACCAGCTTATTCTGTCAGACTTGTCACTATAATGTAGCAGAATTACTTGCTTGATATACCTTTATTTTACTGAGAGACCTGCTATAAAATGGTGCAACTACTGGTACAGTATAATAAGATTCCAGGAATGTTACTCTGAAGCCTAGACTGTCTGTGGAGTCAGTGCGAAGGGATGGAAGCAGCTACAAACATGGCTGTGAGCTCTTTTGGTTCAGAATATCACCAGGTTCGATCATCGCTGGGATTTGCCGCCTGTTATCTCACTTTTAAGTTCTCTACCATATTACATGCCTTCCTGTTGCACAGTGTATCTATGCCTCGCCAAGAGTCCTACACCATTGTGATATCAGAGGTAACTCAACCAATCACCTCCCTTACCCTACAGGTAACTTACATGCAACAATTTCATTGGTAGTATCACGGAGACTGCACAGATGGTGGATTACTGGGCCCAATTGCCACATCCATGTGGCAGCAGGGGCTTTCAGCTACTAATATAATATTACTGGGCTAGATGTAACTTGTGACAGCATCAGTCATGGATGAAATGAGGGCCAGACTTTCCACACAATTGCCTGGTAACGGGAGTCAGACAAACTGCCTGGAATCTGCAATTTCACCTGATAATTGTTTCCCAAATAATTTCAATTATTATTCAGATTACAGTACTGTATATTACAAACCGTATGAAATCACTTCGTTTTCTGGGTTTGACAACCTGTCATCGGGCCAGACACTGCCTGAAGTGCCCTCCCATGACAGGCCACAGCACAACCCATGTGCCTCTACACCGGGCTCTTGATTAAATAACACCCCTCCTTGGGGTCAGTTTATTACAAAACATAATGCAAATATGACTGATTCTTGCCTGCATATTTATAACTGCCTCTGGAAATTTCCATTACGTGCGTCTGACGAAGTGGGTATTCACCCACGAAAGCTTATGCTCCAATACGTCTGTTAGTCTTTAAGGTGCCACAGGACTCTTTGTTGCTTTTTACATAATGCAAATAGTCTGTAACACAAGTCCCAAAACATAGTCCATATCTTCCCCTACTCCCTAGGAATCTAGTTCTAGTTCTTAAAAGACTGCTTTTCCCACCAGGAATGCCCCCAGCCTCTCTGCTGGGAGTGCATCCTCACCATACTCCAGTGTCTTCCATCACACATAGGCTCCTATTAGCCCTCTTCTCTCCCTCTGCCAGGACAGCCACCCCAACCTCCCAGCTGGATTGCAACCCCACGCTTCCCAGCAGCAAGCCCCACACACCCTAATGGGAGATCAACCTTGCCCAGGGACCATCCCTCTCTCCTCCTGCTCCTCTCGCTGTTCCCCTAGATCCAGCTCTCCACTGTGGAGACATCAGCGGGTATTCTGCTCTGCTGCTCCCTTGCCTTCAGTTTTGTCTGCCCCCCTGACTCTAACTTGGGGAGGTCAGCCAGCAAACCCCTCTTGCTGCTCTCCCTGCCTTTCCCCTTCCCCCAGGAAACACCTCCCACAGTCCTCTGGTAGCTCTCACCTGCCCCTGACTCCCACTCATCCAGCTCTGATTCACCAGCCTGTCTCCTCTCTGATTTGTCCATGATCCCTTAGCCCCAGGTGCTGCTCGACCCTATTATTTGGCCAAACTCAGAGCATCTGTTCTGGCATGGGGGCTCTGGGCCTCCCTCATTGACAGGGTGCAGCTACCCTGTGACACAGCCATCACAAGGCAAAGAGACCAAGAAAAGGATGTCCATGGAGAACTTTTCCTGGGCACAGAACAGTGGCCATATGTGAAAGAACTGAGTTCAAAAGCAAATCTACACACAGATCTATCAAAACAAGTGAATACAGGTCTGGCATACACTAAGCTGTGCAGCTCTTAGCAGCATGCAGGGTTAGAGTTTTAGGGGCTTTTTTTTTTAATTATTTACTGTTTCTGAGTAAAGGTTGAAATTAACCAGAGATACATTTACCACTTCAGTCCATTTTATAGCAACATTCTGCTGGAGAACAGCTTCCAGCTGATTATGAGTTTTAGGGCATACACCCTAGAATATCTTTGCAGACCAGTACATTTGGTGATTGTAACTTGCTGAAGTGAATTAAAATGAAACCAAAAGAGCTGCAACATTAAACAGCCCTAGATCTGGAGGTACTGATAACATAACCTAAACAGCATGTGTAATTCTTGCCCTACTTCTATTTTGCTGAATACAGAACAAGATGAACTGATATGAACCAAGATGGCCAATAAAAGCTCATCTTGCTTCACTATTGATGATTTGTTTTTAACTGAAACTTTTGCCTAGGAACAAACAGTTTTTGACTGTGGGGACATAATGGGGAAAGCTTAATAGACCAAGAAGCTGCAGAAAATGATGCATTTATCTGATACCGCTAAGAGATGGTAATTTAGGATTTTAAATAGGTGCCTGATAAGAATTTTTTTAATGTAACTAAATTATTTATAGGTGAAACCAACTTGGAGAAGCTTTTGCCTGATAAAAAATACATGATTTTTAAAGGCCTCCATGTCTTAAAAACATAGATTGCATGACTGAAGACATTTTGCAATTCTCGTTTAATTGCAGTAAAAATATGGCAATAAAACATCACCCCTTTCATCTGGCAAAAGTTATTCAAATCTAAGGACAATGGTGAGGGTGCTTGGTAGCTTTTGAAAATCAGGCTATTTATTCATGGTCTGATTTTCATGTGCTCAGAACCCACAGTTTGAGGCCAAGTTTTCAGAGTTGAGCAGCAGCAGCAGCTCCCATTGTGATACTTGGTGTCCAGATTTCCAAGACCTCAGCATGCTGGGTAAATGGGAGCTGAGCTCTCTAGAAAATCTGGCTGCTGCAGTAGGTCCTCAGCTGTCTTGAAAATCTGGCCCTTAATTTCTAGATACATGTGCCTAACTCTCGATAGCCAGGAGAGAATGTTTTTTAGCTAGGGTACATTTTCCCCAGAATCCATTGGGAACAGACTGTATCCAGCCATAATTTCACCACTTGGTGTTTTGGATCCAGTAGATTCTCCTCCCCCTGATATAACATAAGCAGCTGGAGGGTGGGATATCTTTCTGGTGGAAAATACTATGAGAACAGCTGTTCCTATGATGTTTTCAAGGAAAAACCACGGAAACAGCTGGTTCCCTTGCATGACAGTGAGAATCAAGGTCAAGTAGCAAGAAGAAACTAAAAAGAAACCAAGGGCGAATATAGGAAAATTGGCAGACTGTGAAAAGGGAAGAGAAACAGACGGAATGGAGGAGACAAATGAAGCAAACACAGAAATCTAGAAAACACTGTGAGAATTTAGAATAAATAAAGGGAAGGGAAACTGAATTGGTCAAGTCCTATAGAAGCCCCAAGGATTGCTCTAGAGATAAGTGTTCTGTGTTGGTGAGTAAAAAACCTAGGTCCCCGGAGGCTGCTTAATGCAGCAGAGGCAGCAGCATGAGTCTGTATGTAGTAAGAAATTGAGTCCCTTGTACTTCTCAACCACAACGGTTAGCCAATGAAAGGTATTTAAGTGTGAAATTAGCCCTGTTTGGCTTTCCATGTCTGTAAGGATGGGGGAAGGGGGGAGTGGAGGGAGGAAGGAATTAGAAATAGCCCGGGCCAAATTCCAACCTGGTGCAAGCAACAGAAACTCCAGTGAGGTCAATGGAGTCATTTACATCAGGTGTGCACTGTGGGGTAATAAAATATCTGAAGATGGAGAGTAAATGAGAACCAGAAACAAAAGTAAGAAAAATTATTTATTTACCAATAAAAAAAGGAAAGTTGTACTTAGAAAAATTCATGCTATTCTGCAATCAGAAATAATTAGGATCCCAACCTGAGTTAAAGGGTCAGAATCATTTGTCTGCCCACTGCAATGGCTATTTAGATAGGGTTACACCATGAGGATGTACTATATTGCATAGTACTATATTTTGCTACCTTTCACACATGCGGTACACTCAAGGTGCGTATATCAAAGCCACTCGCTGATATTTATTTATGGTAACTACATGTTCAGAAGGGTTCCACCTGCAGTTTTACTGGTTTTTTTGTTTGTTTGTTTTAATGGAAGAAAGTCTTTATTTTAAGCAGTCAAGCAATGATGTTTTACCAGTCAACACACTGCAATACAATATTGAGAATATTCTATAATACAGGTACATTCTGATATTCCTTCATTAATTTTAACAGAAGACAAATTAACTGTTGGGGAAACTTGTGCTAAGTGCCTTATCTCACAGCTGCTCCAAGCTACATTTAAATATATACAACATGTCATTAGAAGCAGTATTTGCCAGAAATCTTGCAGAAAAATGTTGACCAGAAACAAAGCAAGAAAAGCTTAATATTCTTCTATGTTGCTTGTATGTATATATTTTGCTACTAGCAATACAGAAAAATAGTAACTTTGTTGCTTTGTTTCTGGTTAAAGGATAATTCTTATGTAACCTACAGTAAACAAGATAAGTCTCTAAACCCAGTTATTCATGTATTCATAACTAGAAGAGAGGATTATCAATTTAAAACTGTAAATGAGTGCTGCTGTTAACTCTCCTAAGAGCTTACACTTTGGGCTAAAAATGAAATGTACAAAATAAAGTGATAACACAAGAAATATATTAGTATCAATTTATATCTACAAGAAAGTTAAAATGCAAGGACACTAAAATCCTTCTACTTGCAAGTATGATCAATTAGAAGTAAAAGGATTAAAATACTTTAAGCAGCAAAACTTGCAGTATACACCATTGCCAGCAACAATATGCCCTCTGAAAAACTTTTGCTTCCTGTGCCAGCAGGGAACATGAGCCCTTGAGGATCTTTTTCTTGCTATCTCTTTAAATGTATTACTTAAAAAAAATGTTAAGAATCGGTCACAAACTCACAAAAGCAAATAAGTGCAGCGATCAGGCTTTTTCTCAGAGGGAAATTTGCCCCTCTGTATCCTAATTTGATGGGTTATGTGTGACTTAATGGCTTATAGGCCTTGCCCTGCCCTCTGTGCAGGGATGAATGTCGCCCTCCGTCCTTAAGTTACTCAGTGGCGCCTAACTATGGCAGCATTTTTACAAGCCTTTTCTGGGGGGTGCTAGAGCTGTGGATAATAATCATCCTGTATGGATTGGAGGCGAGCAGCAACTGAGAGTGAGAAACTAGGCAAAGGGACTACTTGTGGGACCCTGTGCCAAGGGGAGGGAAGGTTTATGCAGGCCCTTGTGATCCAGCGACAGAGGAACTGTGCCAATGAGTACTTGAGAGAAAAATTGGGCAAAGGAAAGCTTGTTAACTTTTGTTCCTAATGGATTCCTGTCACCTTGGAAGAGGTGGAGTTTTTGGTTTAGCTGAAGAGACAAACTGCTCCCTAGGAAGAGAGGGAAAATTAGGCATGGCCATCTTCACACAACATAAAGGCATTCCACTACAGCAATATGGAATACAAATACCTAGCTACAACTGAAAGATGTTAGGACAGTGTGACTGTGCCAGAAATTAAGACCCTTGGTTTCCATAGTGGAAATGACAGCAATTTTTGTTGGGTAACTTCTCATCCATCAAGAAAACAGAAGGCACAAAAAGTAAGGAGTCCGAGATGCCTTTGGAGCTCATGCCATCACTTTATGTTCCCTGTTGAATTCATTCACATTGCATATTTTTCTGAAGAACTCCTCCAGTTTCTATAGAAATTGAGATGCCAGTCTCTTCGAAGGCAGAGTTAATGAACTAGCAGTTAAAACACTCAACCTTTCCAGTAGAAACTGAACATATTACATATTTAATAGGATGAAAATCCCAGGCGCAGAAACCAAGTCATTTGAAGGAAACAGAAAAATGCTGGCTTCAATAACTTCAGCTTCTCCTTTCTGTGTTCAAGTTTAACTGGCTCAAGTGCAGAAGTACTTAGAGGAGGGGTCAATGGTTCAGATCTCTGAAATAAAATGAAAAGCAAAAAATTAAGCTCAATTATGTAAGAATTACAGTGACTCAAGTTCCCTCTGCAATGGAATCAAAAGCTTCTGCCATGTTGGAGTAACATAGGGCAAAGCTGGAAAGTGCCCACTTCCACCCAACATGGTCCTTCACGGGTAGCATGCCAACACAGTCCTTCATGAGCAGACCAGTGCCTGTTACAGACTCTGGGAGCTGTCCAATGAGGGCCTCACTTCTAGCTGCCACTCCGTGTTTGGCTACCAGGGGCTGTATTTTTGCCAAAATCCCAGAGAGGAAAGAGATTTATTTTCAAAGATCTGTAAAGACTGTATATGAGTGAATGGGCCTATTTTTATTTTTTAGCAAAGGCTGCATGTGCCAGTGGGCAAATAATTCATAGATTCTGAGGCCAGGAGGGACCACCACGATCATCCAGTCTGATCTTCTGATACAACAGGCCATAGAATTTCCCTAAAATAATTCCTAGAGCAGACCTTTTAGAAAATCATTCAATCTTGATTTTAAAATGGACTGATGGACTGATTGCACAACCTTTGCTAAATTGTTCCAATGGTCAATTACTCTCACCCTTAAAAAACTTGCACCTTATTTCCAGGCTGAATTTGTCTAGATTCAACTTCCAGCCATTGGATCATGTTAGATTTTTCTCAGCTAGATTTAAGAGATGATTATTATTATTAAATATCAGTTCCCCATGTAGACACTTACAGACTGTAATTAAGTCACCCCTTAATCTTCTCTTTTGTTAAATTAAAATATGAACAGAACCAAAGCACCTTTTTCAGAAACCTCAAACATATACCAAGCAAGGGTAAAAAAGGTAAAGGACCCAGGCACAACTCTGAGTTAGCCATTCAAGTTGAGAAGTGTGTGTGCACCTGCACGTACAGCTTATAGGCCAGAGCATAATGACAGTCTTGTGTAGGTGATAGGGCCTACTTCTCTACCTGACCTCTTACCACCAAGGTAAATTAAATCAGTTGCTGTTTTGTCTTCATTGCAAAACGGGGAACTGAAATCTCTATTACAATTTCAGTCAGACAGCCTTTGTGGTAGGTACATAATCCTGTGCGCATACAAATGTTGTGGATGACTAATGAAACATATACCTATGTACACTCTGCTTATAAAGAGAGGCATCCATTGGGAAGAATGCAAGGTGTTAAAGGTTCCCGTTGGGATCACAGAGAAGGAACATTCAGACTCTGACTTTTCAGGAAGATGGTTGCTGTGAGCTAGAGACCCCAAATCCCAAACATAATGTAAAGGGGAAAAAAAACCCAAACCTTTGGGTCATGTGTTTTTTCTGGCATGTTCACTGCCCAGGGCACTGAAACGAAGAAACTCCTTCGTAAATGCCACATAGCTGTCTCCATCAGGCACAGAGGATTCTAAGTAACATGATATTTCACAAAACCACAGCAACTGAAAAACAACTGTCTCCACAAAATGCCTACAACTCTCCCACACATGGGGTGGAGGAGTGGTGGGGGAGAGAAGCAAAGTCAATGGGCAGGTAGTAGAAATCTGAAGGAGGAATCATTTGTGCATGTTTAGTGGGATGATGTACAATAACTGACACAGAAACCAGCATGGCATGTTAATTCTGCCCAAAGCACAATTGGCTTGTGAAGCTCATGACCTGTAGATTGCATGTAACAGCTGCAAGACCCATTAAGATGTTCATTGCTGAGTCCTGTAGCTGTGTGCCTCCATCCTGAAGGAGGGATTTGATGTTTGGCAAAGGAACAGTCCTGGGGCACGAAGTGCCTTTTGCTGTCCCCGTGAAAACTCACCTAGATTTGATGAAGTTACAAGTCCCTGAAAATTGCTATCTGCACACTCTGTATAGCTGATTAGAAGCTAGCTGGTAAAATCTCTGAACATTTCTTGTGCACAGAGTATGCTCCGGCTACACACAGCTCCCTAACAAAAGCAATTGCCCTGAGCATGCTTCAAGACTCTACTAAGCATCTTATGGTATGCTGCAAAGGGAAAGGTGTGCTGGACTGGGAGGAGGAATCCTTGCTTTCTGGTCTCAACGCTCTGCTGACTGGTGTTAATGATTTTATGCACTTCATAGCCCTAACTTCTCAGCAAAAGCCCTCATATCCCCTACCTTAAAAGGCTTGCAACTATTATTTTGCCCCTCCCTTCACATTCTCCCAGATAAAGGTTCTTCTGGTCTTTGGGGCTTATTATGTTTGTTTGAACTTGTTACCCCTGAAAAAGGATTGAACTCAGGGTGACCCAGCTGCACGGCGGAGCCACGTGAACACCTGGGAGGAGGAAACGGAGGCAGGGAGTGCCTGCAGTGCTACAGGGCAGTCATGCCCCATGACAATGCCCCTTCCAGTGGCAAGTCCAAAACAAGAAGTGACTCCTTTAGATCCACAGCACAGATCTCTCACTTTAGCTAATGGACTTCGGTTCCAATTCTGCTGGTGACCCTAGCAGACATTAGATATGATTCTAAATGATGGAATTTGGGTTTTTTCTCAATTTTCCTTTTTAAAACCCCAGGATACCACGTACAAACACCCTACCTTAAAAGGCAGTTGAGGTTGCGGAGTGGAGCTCTCAAAAGCTAGGGAAATGTGAGAATTAAAGTTACTTAAGGAACCTTAATTTGGCCCCCTTGTATGTATGCATTATAGTAGGGTAAATACAGAATTACGTAATACTAGTTCAACAGTTCCCTTGCCTCACCATTGCACATTGTGGGGTGTGAATGAGGAAAAGCGTTGTAAGAAGTGAAAGAATGTTTGTAGTGCCTTAGATATGAGAGCTGGGACCTAGTAGTCTCCTCTTGGCTTCCATTGCTGGCTCTTGCCCAGGCTTCTTGTGTGAATTTAGGCCAGACTCCTGAGGGCTGAACTAAGGTTGCACAGGGTTTTGCAATTCCAGAATTCCCTAACTTCTGAGTGCTTGACTTTGCAATCGTAGTGCTCATAGTGTGTGGGGTTTTTTTTGGTTTTTTTTGTATGTAATACCAGGGAATGCTACTCTGTAGAAGGGATGAGGCTGACTGAGATGGTTGTTCTGACTTTGTAATTTTGAATAGGGGGCAGGGCACTCGGAGCAAGTATATGGATGCCTTTTTAATGTTACATTCATTTAAAAAAAATGTAACTGTCTTTGCTGCTGCTTCTAGAGCTCGCCCATCTGACAGGGGGATGTGTATGAGGCTGTGCAGTGTCATGTGGGATTAGCGTGGGGATCTGGCATACTATGGGATTACTACTGGCAGTTCCATGCAATGGTTTCATCCACAGGTCTTCTTGAAAAGGGATTTGGGATTAAGAGGACATGCCCCCCTGTGCAGAGGGCCAGAGCAAGGTACATGGTATACAATTTAAATCCTATGTTGAGGGCGTAAGTGTGATGGTAGTGGTACCCTGCTCTTGGGCTTGCCTTTTGCACTGTGGTGAATTTCAGCCAGAATGCAGCCTCTCAATGCTGCTGAGACATACATTTTGATCTTTCACAAGCTCTTCTACTCTTACATAGAAGGGTAAATCAAAGCCTCTTATTTTCAAGTACCTTCCACATTGAGGAGTAGCCTTACACTGCTCGGGTAGGGGGAATAATACAGTTCTACCACATTTATCAAAGCAACCTGTAGTGCAGAATTGCCTGGGTTGGGCTTCTTACAAACAGGAAGAAGTGCATCCTGGGAAAACCACATGGCACGTTAAATGAAGTCTAACGTCTCTGCTGCCGCCTAACACTGTATTGGGTTAACAATAAACCATGCCAAAAGCTTGAATAAAGTCTTTCATGTGTTAATAACTGACTGGCTTCATGAGCACTGAGAAGAGGGAGTGGCTTTTCCTGAGGCATGCTCTCTATGACTTCACAGAGGGAACATACAAGGGGCCCCTCTTGGAGTACAAAACTTTCGTCTATATGCCTAAGTCTTTTTTTGCGCTTTGCAGTTAAAATCCAGTATCAAATTAATCGATAATCCCTAGTATTTATAATCTGATTCAAGAACAGTGTGAAGAATACCCTTGTTCTCTACAGAGATCATACAGATAATCTTTAAAGGGGAAACGGTCATTTTCTAAAAAAACATGATTTTCAGGCCCTGATGAGGAGTGGGGAGGCTGTTTGAGTGTGCACTGTCAGTCGGGTGGAAGGCAATAGGAAAAAATTTGAAAGGATCATAACTCACCTTCTTGTTATCTACTGTCTTGAAGCTGTCTCAGCCACTGGTTTCTGCACTCCAAAGGCAGTGATAAAAATATTCACAACTACTATAATGAACACCAGTCCAGTTGCAAGGTTATTGAGGAAATCCAGCTTGGCATGTTTTGCAGGGTTATTAAGATCATATTTTACTTCAAAGGAAAAGAGAAAAGTGGTATTTTACTATCAAAACACATTTACGCACACGGTAAAAAGCTTTTTATTATTTATCTTATGTAAATATTTCTCTTTCCCCCTCACTAGATGCCAGACACGTCCGTCCTGGAAAAAGGGAAGTTAGCATTGCAGCCAATGTTACAAAATCTAAGGGGACTATTTTCATTTGTGATGAATATGTAATATCCTCTTATACTGTAAGAGCCAAATTCTGCTCTTAGATACATTTGTGCAGCTCCCAGACTTTCTATGTGTAGCTAAATGCAGAATGTGTCCTACAGAAAAGATATCCCCAAAACCTGAAGCAGTAATATTCCTTACAGTACATTTAATCTCTTTCCTTCCAAAAGGAAAACTGTCATAATGCAAATTTTAAATATTTATTACTTTACCTCTTGAAAACTTGTCTTTACTCATTTATCAGAAGATCCACCAATGAGAGCTAATAAAGTCTAGCCTCTTATGACAGAATGGGCTGTACATCCTTTCTAGATAGCCCAGTCATCTCTCTCTCTTCCATCTGTTCTAGTATGAGATTTCTGTACCTGCCCTCTTCCCCAGACCTAGCCACGGATGGCTATTTGCTTCTAGTTCTTATTTTTAGAAAGCAGGAGCATTACATCTGTTTAACAGAGAGTGAAATTTCAAAGCATCACAGCTTGCAGTCAGTCTTATTTTGAGCATCAGCTGTGTAAACATTGTTTTCTTTTGTTTGCTTGCACTTTTCCTTTCTTGAACTGCTGAGGGGAGGACAAATAAGAGAAGTTAAAATTAGATTGGTGTAGGCCTCATTTCCAGATCTTGTAAAATGTATATATGAGTAATATTAAATATGCATATGCTTGTGTAGGATTGTGTGAAATCTGGCAGGACTGTTCAGCATTATGGCAAGCCAAAAATCTCCTCTGACCACTTCCTCTCTAAACGGGGGCTCTGTAATTTATGGCCTGATCCAAATATCATTGAAGTTGGTGGGCAGACTGTCATTGATTTCAGTGGGCTTTGGATCAGGCCCTTAAAGAGAACTAATGAAAGGACATCTTCCTCTAACTTTGGTTGGTAGTAAGATACATAAATTATATAAACAAAAGAGAGAAAAATCTGAATAAGATGTTAAGTACCATGCAGGCTGTGGCAGCAACAGTATCATAAACAGTGTTACCAAAGCGTAGTTTGCGAACTCTGCTATACAAATCAGGGTGGGGTTTATTTAGCATATGGGTAGGGCCCTACCAAATTCACAGCCATGACAAATGCGTCATGGACCGTGATATCTGGTCTTTTGTGTGCTTTTACCCTATACTGTACAGATTTCACAGGGGAGGCCAGCATCTCTCAAATTGGTGGTCCTGACCCAAAGGAGAGTTGCAGGGGGGTTGCAAGGTTATTTTAGGGGGGGTCGTGGTATTGCCACCTTTACTTCTGCGCTGCCTTCAGAGCTAGGCAGCGGAGAGCAGCGATGGCTGTAGGCCAGGTGCCCAGCTCTGAAGGCAGCACCCCGCCAGAAGCAATGCTGAAGTAAGGGTAGTGATACCATACCATGCCACCTTTACTTCTGCTGTCTTCAGACCTCGGCAGCCAGAGAGTGGCAGCTGTTGTCCAGGTGCCCAGCTTTGAAGGCAGCCACACAACCAGCAGCAGCACAGAAGTAAGGGTAGCAGTTCCACAACTCCCGCCTACATCTCGTTTTGGGGTCAGGACCCCTACAATTACAACATGATGAAATTTCAGATTTAAATAGCTGAAATCATGAAATTTATGATTTTTTAAAATCCTATGGCCATGAAATTGACCAAAATGGACTATGAATTTGGTAGGGCCCTACATGTGGGCATTGTGAACACTGAAGAACTGCTGACCCCATTTGTAACTGAGTTAGTTTAAGTACAAATGGTTCAGTGAAACTAATTCAGCATGGCTAGCTGGGATTATGACCCATTTTAGGTTTGCCCTGCATCCATGCTAGTGCTGCCCTATAAACTCTCTCAATTCAAATGGCTTCTGGGGATCTGTCCCATAGTTCTCAGCTCTGTTCCCAGAAGCAGCGTGTGGTGAGAGACATCCCAAGCCAGCCAGAGCACTGTGGGGCAGTAGTGGGGGGACTGTTTGACCATTTCAGCTACTCTGCACCTACACTGACACTAAAACTGTTGAGAGCTAACCCCGTATGCAACCTGAAAAAACAGGTTATGTAGCGTCGCTGGTAGCATGCTTGTAGTCATTTTGTGTGTGTGGAGGTGTCTTCTAACATCTCCTGGATCACTGTAATGCATGGCAGTTCCAGACAAATGAACTACAACTCCTTTCTTGTAGTATTTAAGAATAGGGTTTCTTAAGGCTGGCTGCTGGTGGGGAAAAAAGACAACAATGTATATGTACCTAGAGGATCTCATGTGTTAGACAGCAGGTTGCAGAGAAATGTCATTTTGATGATTCATCAAAATTGGGGGCGAGGAAGTAGGTAAAATACAGCTCCATCTATTAAAGTAGAACTCTGAGATTTCAGATGGAATTATAGTAATCCTATTTCATTATTACAGTACTACACATGCAGCTAACCTCAACCGTTCTTTAGTACAGTTATTCTTAAGCCTTTTGTCATAGTAATCCAATCCCACTATCATTTCAGGCAGCCTAAACTATTTCAAAATACTCTACTTTTCCCCATTCTAAAAAGTTGTTAATGCTGCCATAGCACCTTCAAGGAAAAGTGTGCAGAAAACCAGTCTCTCCAAAGGACAGGCCATGTGTAATCTTCCATGCAGTTTAGAACCAGAAGGAAATAGTGAACTTATTTCTCAAATAGCAGACCCATTCTGCACTTGTTTTGTGTTTGTGGCAGGGAATACTGGCCCTTTACAGCAGGCTCATGGCCCAGTTGCTGGTTCAACCCAAAACAGGGGAATTCTTCAGAGTTCTCATTCCCACTTCTGATGGGAGTTGGAGGCTCACAGCAAGGAATGATGGGAAGGAGTGCCAAGATATATATGTCATGCCTTTGCCTCAGAGCCCAGTGAGACCACTCTGGGCCTCACCTGAGCAATTGGAGGAAGCTGCCTAGAAAGCTAGATAGCTGGAGAAGAGAACCCAGGGAGCAAGAGAGGCCTTGAGCAAGGACGCATTCGGGGGAGGGTGGTTGGGTGTTGAACTGAGCACTTGCTGCTACCTCATTCGAAGCCCAAGGTTGGAGTTTCTGGGAGAGGATGGGAGAAAGAGGGAGAAGAGTTGCTGATCATCCCTGGAGAAGGGTGAAAACTGGCACACTCTGGGCCTGAACTATAACAAAGGGAAAGAGACTGAATAATGGCTTCGACTTCCATTAACCCTGCAAGAGAGGAATTGGGAAGTTTTTGTTTAGCCAGAGAGCTAACCTATCTGTCCAACAACCACACACTGAGGCAGCAGCCATATCTGCACTGTGACAGGCAAGCTGCCTTTACAGTGGCTCATGCCTTCATTCCATTTATACCAAGGAGGGATCCCACTTGACTGCTTTTGATCTCCACAATGGTTAGTGCAGGGGAGCTGGAACAATTTGCATAGTGGGGGGTGCTGAGAGCCATTGAACCAAACTGTAAACCCTGGATAGAATGGAAACCACTTCCAGCCAGGGGGTGCAGCAGCACCCCCAGCATCCCTAGTTCCAGCACCTATGTGGCAGTGTGTCACTGGGGAAGAGCCTTTCAGATAGGAACACCCTAAGCAATTCAGAACTCTATAAGTCACACCAACACTTGACACATCTGGAAACTCACAAGCAGCCAGTGCTGATCTTAAAGCACCAGCTAAATGTGCTGGCTGTACACCACTCTGTTTACCAAGTGGGCTGCTGCACAGCTGCCTTATCTCTAGCTTCTGAACAGAGTTTGGGTGTAGCCCCCAAACAGAACACATTATGTATGCGTTAGAGAAGCAAGGTCCACATCTGAAAGAAGATTGTAGCCTGCTAGCCAGATGTAAATGTTAAAAAGCAGTGTCTGCTGCTGCTGAGAGATGGATTATTCAGCAGCAATGGGGCTCAAACCAGTCTCTCAGCAACAATCAATGAAGACATTAAAGATCTAGTTTCTGCCATGTATTCAGGCTGCTTTCTCTAACCCATCATCACTCCTGTCTTATGTGAATTGAGTCACAGCCAGTTAGATCTCTATTCCCCAATCTCCTCCAGACACTGGCAAAGACACTCAACTCTCCTGGCTGGATGAGAAGAGAGAAACACAAAGCTGGGTGCCATCAGCATGTCGAAGACACCACAGCCCATGCATCCTCACTAACTGGGAACTTCACCCTTGGAACAGGAGGCTGCCTCCTCAGTTGTGCTTCACAGAAAGCTAATGATGCAAAATAGTAGCCAATGAGAAATCTGGGGGGAGTTCTTTAAGTGCCCTGTGTGAACTGTGGCTACTGCTTTCCAGACTTCACTTTTCTACATATGAAAAAGCACAAATATTTTACGGGCTTAATTTCAAAAGAAAAGCCTTTAAAATCTACATGAGCAATGTTAATATGTATATGGTTGTCAATAGCAAAGGGTTGATCCAAAGCCTTCTGAAGTCAGTAGGACTCCCACTTATTTCAATGGGCTGTGGTGCAGACCCTTATTGAGGGGCTGTGGGTGAAAACCTAAGCCTCTCCTCTGGCAACTTGCATAAGCATCTCAGGTCAACTCTTGAAACTTGCGCTGCAGATATTTTGGGTGTCTGTTTCCTTTTGACTAGGTGATTCTTATGAATGCTACAGCCCCAGATACAGGCTTTGTATAAAAACTTTGCAAAGTGATGCTGGAATCTCACTACACATCTCACTCCTGTGATGACAAAGTATATGCAAAGACTATCAAAAGATTCTGATAGTGACAATGCAAATGATTCTACTTTCAAAAATGTTTTGGAAGAAGGCTGCATAATCCCTTGGCGTTCTCCACTCTCATCCCAGAGACGTATATTAGCAAATTCTGGGCTATAGTCCGTTAGCACCATTTATTTGGAATTTTTCACCAAAATGGATACTGGACCACTAACGCAAACATGGGATTGGAGCAGGAGTCCCCAACGCGGTGCCCGTGGGCGCCATGGTGCCCGCCGGGGCGTCTAAGTGCACCCGCGTGCTGGCCGGTGGACGAGCATCCACCGAAATGCCACCGACAAGCAGCAGCATCCAGAGGCGTTGCCGCTGAAATGCTGCTGATTTTCGGCGGCGACGCCTCTGGATGACGCTGCTTGTCGGCGGCATTTCAGCGGTGACGCCTATTGACGTTGCCACTTGGCGGCGGCATTTCGGCGGTGACGCCTATTGACGTTGCCACTTGGCGGCGGCATTTCGGCGGATGCTTGTCCGCCGCCACGGTCCTCCGTGGCTCGTCGTCTGGCGCCCGCCAGTCAAAAAAGGTTGGGGACCACTGGAGTATAGGAAATGGATTCCTCTGTACCCACCCTCCATGCACATCCCTTCTACTGAGGTCAGTGTTTTGCATAAGGAGCACAGGATCCAGCCCCTGGCCTACACAACACAGTTGCTCTGTTAATTTAGAAGGAGTCTAACTTTAAACTCAGAACTTTGATAACTAATTCTTGGGTCTTGGATTTTTGTATGTAGTATAAATACAGAAATTCCTAGTGCTAGGACAGTAAATGTTGACATTTTGAAAAACATCAATAAAAATGCTGCATTAATTTCCAGCTGCATGAAACTGCAATGGCGTCTGTAAATTCAAGGATAATAGAAAATGCAAAAAGCAGAACTCTGATTCTACATACTCTCAGTATTAAATAATTTGGATTAAATCAATGGCAACATTCCCACTGGAGCCCAATGCAGTCAGGATTTCACCCTCTATCTTTAAATGAGTCATAATAATAAATGTATCATCTTAACTATTTTTCAGAAAAAAGTATAAATGCTTTCTCTACTGATAAACTTAGTGGTAGTATCCTAGATGTTTTCTTTAGTCTTATCAGTAATCAGACACATGTAACACCAGTAATAATGAATATTAATAGTGACAAATAAGTTAGAAATCAAAGTAATCTTGATGCTCGTGCTAGAATCTCCTTGCCAGTCCAGAAGATGGTCCCCAGGCATAGACATATCAGCTTTTACTCTGATGTTATATGTCCTGTTGGCCAAAAAGTCAAGATGAAGTGATGGTGGCTTGATGATGGATTAGACATGTCTTTGGTGTGAAGAAATTCTACCTTAGCTGGCTGTTAGCTAGACTATTCCTCAAACAGAATCCAGGATCTTGCCTTTGAACAATTCTCTAATAGCTTATGGCTGTCAATCCATTTATTTCAAGGGATTATATACCAATAAGAAATGCTAGAAAGGATGAATCTCTTCTTCTTAGCTTTAAGTCCAGTTAATACTTCTATAAATCACTAGTGTCAAAACCTGTAATGACTTTGGCATCCTTGACTATATCTTTCCATTGTTCTTTGTACGATGCGTGTGGTAACCAGAATGTCAGTATTCCAAAATACACCTTAATGCCATTTATGGTACATGCAGTAATATCAGTTCCCCTATTTACCCCAGAAGACTGGGAGTTTTCAAATAAGTCGATTTTATTCCTACCAAGCCTTATGCTGATGTCTAGTACTCAGGACCAAATTCTGCTTTCACTCACACTGCTTTAAAGTCATTAAAGCCAATGTACAGCATCAATGTAAAAGAAATGTTTTGTGTGTGTGTGTGTGTGGGGGGTATATAGTGATAAACTAAAGAAAACATCTAGGATACCACCATTAGTCTGTGACATTGGTAATGTGGGGGTGGAGGACTGTAGTGTCATTGGTAATAAAGATGTTGGGGAGGAGGTGTAATCTACTCTTACACTGCTGTTGCTACAGAGTAACATTTTGGTCATTCCTTAACACTCTGTCTCTAATTGCATGAGGCTCCGGTGCTTAAAGAGTCTGCCCTATATAGATTTGTTTGTTTGTTTAATGTACACTGTATTTAACTATGTTCCTTGCTCCTCCAGCCTCACTGAAATAATCGTCCATTTCCTGCAGTCAGCAATTAAAAATGAGGAAGCTTATCAGCAATCCACTTTTCCCCAGTGAAAAGGAAGCCAACACACTAAAAACATTTCCTGTATTCTGTAGCTGAATTTTAACCTGTTCTGAGACAAAGCCATTCAAATAGCTTTCTTTCCAAAAGGAAAATGCAAAAACAGGGTTAATCCTATAGGAAAAATAAATGGCAATGTTCTTAATACGTACCAAGGAATATCAGGAGCACGCCCACTCCAATTTGAAGTATGAGGGATATGCTGATGAGAACAATAAGTGGGATGTAGAATGAGAAGGAAGGTCCTTGCTCCATTACTGCTTTCAACTGGGATGCATTGGCCATCAGAAGTGCAATGTCCAACATGCTCTCTGCAGCACTCTTCTTATTGGCGTAGTGGTTCATATTAAGGGGTCCATTTCTCTGCATCCCGCGTTGCAGTCTAGGCTGAAAGTGAAAATTATTTCAATTATGGATACATCAAGTTTAATGGGTTAGCGAGCTAAGAAAGAGACTTTGGTCCAGGGACTGATTTCCCTAATCTGCTCATCTCTGTACTACTCTCATCTGTTTCTGTGTGCTCACACCTACCAAGATCCTCTAACCAAGGAGCAATAGATTGTGCCTGGATTTAAGGCAGATGTATACAAATGTATTAAGTGTTAGAAGCATGTGCATCAGAATTTCCATGTCACAAGAGACAGAAAGTTTGGGTAATCTGGATAATCTAAAGGCTGAGAAGTGTATAAATTGGATTGCTTTTAAACATTTTTAAAACCAGGGCTTTTCTTTAAACCAGCAATTCTCAACCAGGGGTACAGTACCCCTGGGGGTACACACAGGTCTTCCACGGGGTACATCAACATATCTAGATATTTACCTAGTTTTACAATAGGCTACATAAAAAACACTAGCGAAGTCAGTGCAAACTAAAATTTCATACAGACAATGACTTGTTTATACTGTTCTATATGCTATAAATTGAAATGTAAGTACAATATTTATATTCCAATTGATTTATTTTATAATTGTATGGTAAAAATGAGACAGTAAGCAATTTTTCAGTACAGGTCTGTCGCATCTTAGGCGCATTTAACATGTGCGACTTCAGCTTTATGCGGTCGGCAAAAACAAGAAAAAAACAAAAAAAAAAGAGAAAAATAACAATTTAAATACTGTTTCTGTAGTGCGGCGATTCTGCCCGCCATTACACTCAATGTAATTTTGACTATACGCGGTTTTCGCTTTACGCGCTGACCGTGGAACGTAACCCCAGCGTAAGATGAGACAGACCTGTAATAGTGTGCTGAGACACCTTTTTCTATTTTTAGGTCTGATTTTGTAAGCAAGTAGTTTTTAAGTAAGGTAAAACCTGGGGGTACGCAAGACAAATCAGACTCCTGAAAGGGGTACAGTAGTCTGGAAAGGTTGAGAGCCACTGCTTTAAACACCCACTACACTGGATGAAACTCCTCCCTGTGTGGGATGTGGGACAAGGCCTATGCACCACCTGAGTCATTCAATAATCCTATTTGAGGATTTGTTGGATTAAACTTCTGCATAAATCTTTGTGTCCCCCAGATACACTGGTGGATATTCCCATGCTGCCCCCGCCCATCCATATGTATGTGGATATTCCCTTTCTGATCTCATGTGATGGGAGATGATTAAGACACAGGGGATTTCCAACACCAAATGCCCAAAAAGCAGTATCTACTGGGGAAAGCGGTAGACATAGCAGGTCTGTTCTCTCTTGCTTTTTTTCTTTCCTCATCCTTTAGGATATCAGTAAAACTCTGTCATTGGCACCAGATTTCTAAAGGAATTAGGCACTTGGTCAGATTTTCAAAACTGCCTAAAAGCAGCTTATGTTGTAGCTGTGTTGGTCCCAGGATATTAGAGAGACGAGGATGAGTTAATATCTTTTATTTGGACCAGCTTCTGTTGGTGAGAGCGACAAGCTCTTCAGAAGCTTGAGAGCTTCTTTCTCTCGCCAACAGAAGTTGGTCCAATAAAAGATATTAACTCACCCACCTTGTCTCTCTCAAAGCAGGTTAGGCGCCTACCTCCCTTTGACCTCTTTAAAAAACCTGGCCCTTGGTACACACTTGAAACCATGAACCAAATTATGCCTTTTGTTACACCCACATAGTACAACTATACACCCAGGCACCTCTACTCACCTCCATGAAGTTGCACAGGCATAAGAGGGAGCAGAATATAGACCTTCGATGTTTGATTTAATAACTCTTCTTCCTTAAAGAATGTTTAATTATACAAACAACTTCCTTTTCTCTTGTGTGACTGACTATATATGAGCTTCCCTCTTGTCCATATCTTTGGTTTCTAACTACTTCAATATAATTTCTTTTGAAAGATTATAAAAAGTGTCGTGGTTGGGTTTTTTGGTTTTTGGTTTTTTAACTCCTATTTGTTAGTGATATTTTTTACTATATAAATGTTTTCTTTGGAAAGGTTAAGCACTGTGGGAAAAATCTCTATTTAAAGGTTACTTCAAATGCAAAAGACACACTCTAATTAAACTGGTCAGTGGCTGTGATCAAAACAGCCAAACTTCCAGTTTCAAAGCCAGTTCAGCCACTGTCCATCCCATGCTTGTCGTCTTTGAAGCTAGAAAAATTTCAGCACATTAAATGTGTTATGCTACACCATGTAACTTCCCAGTTCCTTCCAAGAGAACAAACTGCAAAATTTGACCTCATTTCTCTGGACACAATTTAAATAATGTACTGAGAGAAAAATGTCATGAAACAGCAGCAATGGGAATGAAGCCATGTAATCATAGCCTCACACAGAGGGCTTGATTACTGAGACTTTGCTCATGGTGAAAAGAGGCAGTGTTAATTTTTCAGATCCAAACTTCAGTTAGGAAGAACAAGCTATTTATTTAGCTTTGTTTGGGACCCATGATATGTAAAAAAACAAAAACAAAAAAAAACCCTATTTGCCTCAGTTTCCTCGGGGGGGGGGGGGGGGGGACAGGGACACAAGCTACTGAATCACTTATAAAAACATTGCAGTTCCTTGTATGATACCGTCTCCCGAACAGCAGTGAGAACCTGTGTGGCTATATTCCCATTACCTTCAAGGAAAAGCAGCCCAAAATAAATGTTGGAGCTATTGAGCAAAAAGACTTAGACTAATATCACCTATTAATTGTACAGTACAGGCCATATTCTGCCTGTGGCTGCAAACATGTAATGTCAATAACATCAAAAAGTTGCACAAGCGTAACAGCAGAATTTGGCCTGTGTGTTTCTATTGAAAATAACTTAACTTATGGACTATAAAACTGATACCATTTGTGGGGTTTTGCTATAAGTTCATAACTGAGGAAGCATACCAATATCTGTTTAGGTATCTGCTGGCTAATTGTTTGCTTCTTCCTGCCAAAGAAACTGACTTAGTGCAATATTTGACATATCGGTAAATAGTAGATTAGTTTGACCCAGGCTCCAATTCTAAACGAAGAAAGCAGATTGCTTCCCTATCCATATTACAATAAAAACTTTAGGGCCCAGTCTTGGAGCTCTCTCTGTTTTCCCTTTGGCTTCAATGGGAGTGGGGACATGGCCTTAAATAATTTACTTTAATACACAACTCTTAATTAACTACTGTGACGTTGTGCAGTCTATATGGTTTTATAAAAACATGATAATAAGTGAATATAATGTAACTGGAATATGCTTCATGCAAAAGGTCTCTTGTAAGGTATCATTACAAAGCTTATAATCTACTGAGTGATCATCCTATTTGTATAAATGTACCACTCTTGTATCTGAAACTAGAAATATGAAATATAACTCTGAGGGCCTATTGTAATTATGTAAAGTGTGGGCCATTAATGGTGGTTTGGAATCTTGATGACTCCCATTAACCAGGACCATTGTCTGCAGATGGCTGTATTTACCTGTGAGTCTTCCTGTATATGTGTGTGCTGGCAAGTGAGTAATGAAGTCTTACAGTGACATGTGATCATGTCACCTGAACTGGAATCCATCTTTAACCTGGTGCTTTTCCAGTGAGGGGGGTTGGAAACCCAGAGGGACAAAGGATTCCCTCCTTATGCAGAAGATATATAAAGGGGTGGAAGAGAACAGAGGAGGAGAGGAGCCATCATGAAGAATCCCCTAGCTACCACCTGAGCTAAAACAAGAGCTGTACCAGGGGAAAGAATTGTGCCCAGGCCTGGAAGGTGTCCAGTCTGAGAAAAAACTTACTGAAGCATCTCTGAGGGTGACATTATCTGTATTCAGTTTGATTAGACATAGATTTGCGCATTTTATTTTATTTTGCTGCGTAACTTACTTTGTTCTGTCTGTTACTACTTGGAATCACTTAAATCCTACTTTCTGTATTAATAAAATCACTTTCTACTTATGAATTAACTCAGAGTATGTATTAATACCTGGAGGAGCAAACAGCTGTGCATATCTCTCTATCAGTGTTAGAGGGCGAACAATTTATGAGTTTACCCTGTATAAGCTTTATACAGGGTAAAACAGATTTATTTGGGTTTAGAACCCATTGGGAGTTGGGCATCTGAGTGCTAAAGACAAGCACACTTCTGTGAGCTGTTTTCAGGTAAACCTGCAGCTTTGGGGCAGGTAATTCAGACCCTGGGTCTGTGTTGGAGCAGACGGGAGTGTCTGGCTCAACAAGACAGGGTGCTGGAGCCAATGAGCTGGCAGGGAAAACAGGGATAGAAGTAGCCTTGGCACATCGGTTGGCAGCTCCCAGGGGGGTTTCTGTGATCCAACCCGTCACAACTACATGTAAATGGACTGGGGCTCATTCTGCTTTAATATCCACCTGTGGATACAATGGGGTGTTCATGTGTCAGAGTGAAACTTGGCCCAGTACTTATACCAGGAAAAGCACTCCTACATTTTTAAACATCCTGCCATTCCGTAAGACTTCCTTCGTTGTGCAGACACAGTGGAACAGTGCATGGGCAGTGGATTACACTGGAGTAGCTCATAAATGGAGTCACACCATATTAGCTGAGTAGACAATCTGGTCCTTTGCATTTAAAAAAACAAAGGGAGGGGAGGATGGAGGGACATGAAGGGTTAATATCCTGATTCATTAAATGGTCTATTGTAGTGGCCGCTGGGTTCCAGCCCCATGTAAGGGTTATGGTCAATAGATAGCCTTAGTCACTGACCTCCTGTTCTGAACTACTGCGGAGCACCTCTGTTCAGCACTGTGCTTTGGGCTTTTGTGGCTGATAGAGCAAACAAGTACAGTAATTGGGGTTTGAGTTGCTTTTCAACAATAACTACTTTAAATAGCAGGGAAAGTAAGACTGTTCTAGCTAGGCACAGAGAGGATACCTACACTTGATATTCTAGTGCCTGCCCACTCCACTGAATTCATGTCCCATTTGTTAAGTTTACTATTGACGTTTTATATGGTGACTCACCGTCTCGGAAACTCAGATGCAGCTGCTCTAACAAATTCACCACTGAAAAATGGCAGTCCTCTACTGTATGCAAGTATTTCCAAACACCCTTTAGCTGAGGAAATGGTGGTGTTTATCACTTTTTATTTGAGGAGAGGGGGAATGTAACCAGAAAAGTTCCATGAACTTCCACACCCTCATTAGGCAGTGGTACTTCCCATCTGGCAAGAGAAGAGGAAAGCAACAGTGCATGGATTAGTATGTCAGAATTGAATATCTGACATACTGGAAGATCAGTTTAAGGCAACTGCTGAAAATATGGATTTAGCCAGTACTACTGCAGAGGCTTTGCTGTCTATGGCAGTTAGAATCAGGAAAAAAAGGCATGTTATATAGCAATCTCTGTGTTTAAATACTATGTCGGGGGAAAGCAGGAAATGATTTCATACTGTGGTTAAGAGAACAACATGCAAATAGCTGGCAGGTACCAGAAATTAAGTCTTTGTGCTGCAGCTTCTTGGCTTTAGAAGATTTAAGCCTGAAGCAAAGTGAGATACAGAAGCAAGGTCTATGCTAAAGCTTGAACTGGGCTTACAATAACTGTCCAAAATGCTTGTTGCTACTATGTGGCTGTAAAATGCCACCCAGTGCTTGCTGCAATGGTGCTGTAACAGTGCCATGTATTTAACCAGTGCTTTCCATTTTATAAGCACTGTTCAAAAACTGCAGGGTATCTACCTCCCCCCCACACACACACACAAGGGCAACATTTGCCCCCTGCAGAAGAGCTGGGATTGCTCTCTTCTGCAGTGGCTCCTGGCACCCTATGGCTCTGTCCAGTTCTAATGGAGATTTATGCTATTGTCTACACTGCGAAGTGAAGGTGTGACTATAGCATGGATAGGCATGCCTATGCGAGCTTTAATCTAGCTAGCCGAGATGACAGTAGTAGTGTAGATGTGGTGGCACAGATTTCACTACAGGCTAGCAACCAGTGTGTGTATGTAGGCTTCCTGCAGGGCTTCTACTCTGGATGCTAGCCTGTGCTGCCACATCTCTACTGTTATCAATGCTAGCTAGATTAAAGATAGCATGTCTATGCCTATCTGTGCTACAATTACCCCTTCACTTGCAGTCTGGACATACTGCTAATACTGGTTGCACTTCCTCAGCCAGTGCCTGACCCTTTTTAAGGAGTGTTTCCCACACAGAGGGGAGACTACAAATAAATTGGTACAGATTCCAACTATAGTAACCTTCTCCAGTGAGTGCAAGATAGATTAAGTGTTTCCACTACAGAGAGACCCTCCCCCAGTCAGTGGAAGGCTGGATCTTCAGAGGGCTCTCTGGTATTTGTGGCAGGAGTGATGGTGCAACTCTATTCCCCCCTCCCTACAAATGTATACAGGAAGGATAAGATCCAGCTACAGAAGGTTCTTTCCATGCACGTCTAGGGTCTATCTCCCTTACTGTTTTTTCCAACATGCTTATTTTACCCAAACTGTAAAGATCCATAAGGAGCAGTGAAAGGACACCTGCTACCAGGCAGCTTATGGAGTAGTGGGGAGACAATTCTATGAAGAAATATATTCCCCATCCTTTTTTCCTGGAGCTCTCTGGGTAAATGTGGCTGGGATAAAGCTGCTTACCTGCCTCACCGTCAGTGCCGTACCTTAATAGCCTTGCACACCCCAGAGAATTGCATCCCTGCAATATGCAGCTAACCTTACTTGGAGTAGGTCTAGATGACGTGCAATAAAAAAATGTCAGCAGCTCTCAGCACTACACTAGTGCTAGCACTGTTGCTACCACTCGTGGGGCTACACCAGTGGATGTGTAACTTTGGGCGATCTGCCTAATGTAGATGTGGTCTTGGTTTACATGAGCACTACCGTGGTGAGCCAGTGCTGGATGTGATGATGGTGAGTCTTGTCCCAAGCAACTAAAATATCAATAATGCCGGCATGTTTCTGCACCATTGCAAACACTTTGCGTCTTTGGTCACAGAGCGGTGTGATGCAATCCCGTGCCATGCTCCTACCACCAGAATTATCTAGTACAGACAAGTTACTGACTATATTGGCGGGTGGGGGGGCTCAGAAGTGTCTGAGAATGGTTTCAAAGAAGCGCTCATGTGAACAAGATCTTAGTGTATTCACTTCCATGTTAACAACCCGCATGCACGCAGGTTTGCCACAGCAGAGCTGGTATCTGAGCTCTGGGTAGGGTGACCAGATAGCAAGCGGGACAGGGGGTGGGGGGTAATAGGCACCCATATAAGACAAAGCCCCAAATACTGGGACTGTCCCTATAAAATCGGGACATCTGGTCACCCTAGCTCTGGGCACAAACCATGTTTGTCTGTGCAGTGAGTTCTTTAGCTTGCTCTGAAAAGGAGAGCTGTGAAAAGCTTTCCCCATCTCCAGTCTCTGGGACTCTTATGAGAGCAGTGAGAACAGTTTGCTGAACAGTTTAGTTTTTCATTGACAGAACTTTCCCACCGGCCCAGCATCTTGCAGCCCCTTTTCAAGGTTTGTGGGACTGCTGTCTTCACCAGCAGTGTTTAATCCCATCTGTGGGGAGCCAACTAATTAAGACACTACATCGGAATAGTTGCATTGTTCTCCTTCTCTTAAACCTTTACCAAAAGATTAAAAGGGTAACAAGGGTAACCCAATGCTTATTTCCCCACAGTATGGTTATATTTAGTAATATTTTACTGGCAACTGTATGGGTAAAAGAGAATCTTTTGTAACTACTTGTTTTTACTAACCATTCTGACCCTGTGACTTCCAGTTCATGGGGATTTCCTTTATAAAAAGAGCATTATTCTTTATACCCGATGACTCAACAAAAATTCTCTGGCTTTCAGTTGCAACTCAGTGACAGTATCCACTTCAGGTAAAGTTTGAAAACAAATATCAAGGCAGTTAGCTAAACATACAGGTCTTGTGTGCATTATAGTAAGGCTCAAGCGTTTATGCTCTTTATTGACTCAGTGGTGAAAGTTACCTGATTGAAAAGCCTGAAGACCAAAGTCCCCTGTTCATTCACTAAACAATGCTGTCTACTTAAGCTTCCACACACTACCACACTAACATGCCTAAAGTCTGACAAAGAGGAATGGCTTATGAGGGGGAGAGAGGAATTTAGTCTCGCTATTCAAACTTTGGCCTCTGCTGAGAGTCCCCAAAAGAGTACCAATTACACTGTCAGGAGAGGTAAAAGTGTCAGTATCAATTCGCGTTCTGGTTTTTGATGTGGACACTTCTCCATGCTGGAAATTAGACTGCAAACACCAGCACCACTAAGCACTCATTTCTTTCATTAGCTCCATAACTATGTTAAAGTTCACTTCTGTGACTTTCTTGTGCCCTTGCATGTATGAAAGAAAATGCACTTGATTTCACACGCTGGAGATTTTAATGCATGCCCTTTTGCTTCTGGCTTACATGCAGCTATTGTTCTGGTTAGCCTCTTACATTTCTCCCATCATACATATGCTTTCTAAAAGGATAGAATTAAATACTGTTTGTTTTAGAACATGCCCTAAACCAACAGAGGCCTGAAACTTAAAAGTTATGAGCCAGATTTTGCAAATGCTTGTGCATATTGAGGGCTATAGGGCTGTTAACATGAATGAAGTTACTCACATACATGAATTGGGGTTTGCAAAATCAAGCTCTACAACTGTTAATCCATCCTTAACTGACTCCACTGGAAAACCAACAGTTCAGAGTTCTTAAACTAAACTTTAAATTTCCAGCTTCTCTGTGGGTACTGCAATCTTTGATTTGTATGCACACGATACAAATTTGGGGCATCCAATCTGAGACACTTTGACCCTGATTCAGAATCATTGAGCATCCACAGCTCCTGTGGGTTTCAACTGGGGCTGTGAGTGCTCAGTGCTTCTGAATATCAGGCCCCATGTCTCAAGTTGGGCTTCCAGAAACTAAAGTATCCAAAAGCACTGGCCAATTCAGAAAACTTCACCCATTGCATGTGTATTATAGACAATACTTTGTCTGTCTGCAAAGCACAAAATCCCAATAGAGGAAGGGGGACAACTTCTGGATTTTTTTTTTTAACATAAACCTAATCTATTAGTTTCCCAGTGTCTAAGTGGAAATGTTATTCCTGTAACTACACCATTAAGCTGATTACATAATTGTTTGTCAATCGTAGCTTCCCCAGTTCTCTATCATTCACAAATCAGAAATATGATGGGTAACTATGCTGTCACTCAGCAACCAGAAATATCTTGTTTTAGGAATTCTCTCCTGAAAAGACTCCAGAGCCCTTGCTGCTTTTCAGTATTCTGCCTAGGAAAATCTTTGGAATGGTGGCAGCTATGCAACAGATGGTTAGGACCTTCTTGTTTTTCTATCTCCGCAAAGATAAAACCTCCCAAGGACCCTGCCCGCAACACCACACTCAACCACTAGTTAAGTACTGACTCAGACAGAAGAATACCACACAGAGAACTGAGGGTATGTCTACACTAGCAAGTTTCTGCGCCACAAGTTATAGCACTTTTATTAAAATGCTGTTGTGTGTCCACACTGTGCTCCTTGTGACACTGGAGCGCATCCACATTAGCAGCTCTTGCCACTGCAAAGAGAGCAGTGCATTGTGGTAGCTATCCCACTGTGCAACTGGCCACAGTCGTGCTTTGGGAAGGGTCTGCAATGCCTCATGGGGTAGGCACAGCATCACATGATGCAAGTTTCCCAATCCCATTGTTCCATGGGCATCCTACTACATTGCCAGCTGCTTTTCAACTGAAGGGGGGGGGGAGAATTTGACAGGGAGTGAGTGAGTGTGTGTGTATGGAGAGGAGAAGAGAGTGTGTTTTGGGGGACAGAGAGTGTGTCCGCATGCCGTCTTGTAAGTTCAGACGGTGGCAGGAAGCAACCAGTCCTGAGGCAAGGGAAGGGGGAAACCCCCAACAACAGCCCCGCTTTGAAAGGGGATGGGTGCATGTCTCCAGGGCAACCGAGTTCAAAACAATGAGCAGAGCATTATGGGACAATAAACTGCTTTACTGTGTAGAAACTTGCCAGTGTAGACAAGCCCTCCTCAACACCCCTTCCTGCAGTACCTCCATTTTCCCTAGAGGTCTGGCATTCAAGTGCTAATCCAGCTCAACAATACTTAAGCTTGTGAGAG
This sequence comes from Platysternon megacephalum, assembly GCA_003942145.1. Classification (NCBI taxonomy): domain Eukaryota; kingdom Metazoa; phylum Chordata; order Testudines; family Platysternidae; genus Platysternon; species Platysternon megacephalum. Next base: position 10,281,982 of record QXTE01000025.1, read on the forward strand.
CTGGTGAGATCACATCTTGAGATGGCATGGCTGCAGTCCATTAGATTATCACTACAGAACAGGGGACCTCTATAAACAGAGATGTTTTTCACAGGTCTAAAATCAAGAGTAGTAGTATAGCAACATTATTTAAAAAGAAAAGGAGAAAGTAGGATTAATAATGTATTCAGATAAAAAAGACAATACAGAATTCCTTAGAAAGCAATCAAGATGACAATGCAAATCAAGTAGTAAAGTGTTTTAAAAGGAAAACAAATCCAATTTATTTAATGAAGACAAAACCATTCATGCTAGATTTCTTTTTCCCTGCATCATGTTTTCCTTTCATTTCTGCATTAAGGCTTTGATTCAGGAAAGTGTGTACACATGAACTTAAGTCCATCCCTATTCAGGACTGCACTAAGGGCAGTACATAAGAACATGCTTAAATAGGCCCAGATTCAGGAAGGCATCCCAATCTGCCATCATTCCCAGATTAGACAAGAATGCAGTCCCTGCATGTTAATGTATTGCGTTAATGCTTGCGTAGAACTTGTTCCAAAGAATGAGTGTATAACTATATACTATTGTCTCTTACAAAAAATATTGGACCAAATTCAAATCCACTGTAAGCGGGAGCAACTCCACTGAAGCCCATGCCAGGGCTGTGTTTAGCTTTCAGAGGGAAGGGAGGGACTGATCCTGCTCTATTTTAAATCAGTGGGAGTCTTTATAATTACCACCCTATGCGGTGAAACAGCAAAGGTTTCTCCTTTAATACAAACTAATATTTTCTCCTCATGACACACACTCTCTAGAAGAAAATGAATATTCATAGCCAATATGATTATTTAATTACACTTAATAATTGCACATGAGAGTTCTAACTACAAAGCTCTTGAAAGCCAGGAATACCATTCTGGAAGACAAGATGACTAATGTGGCAGGTTTTCACAGAGCCCTGCTGTGGCTTGCAGACATTCTGATAGCTTCAAAATAAGTTTTAAAAGTACTACTGCAACTGAGAACTAAATTTGATCGAAATGATAAATGCAGGGTACTAGGGGTCTGACTCATGTAATCATATGGCACATCACATGTTCTCCAATGGGTTTTGCTTTGTGTGGAGCATTATCAGATTCTGCCCAGATTCAAATCTTCATTGTTCTGGTCCTTTTCTTTTATAGTCCTCAGTGTAACTGTTTCCTTGCCAATAAGCATCACTGACTTGTGCATCTTTGTTCCATGAAGATTTTAATATTGTAAAACTAATGAGTTTTGGGTATGCAGGATTGGGCCCTAAATGAGTAGCTTAAGTCTGGGCATTGAGCAGATAAGGGCAGACTCTCTCCCCAGAGGTTCCAGGTTTTTAAGTATTCCCTTGGCTCATCATCCTGCTTTTGACTCTGGACTTCTTTACGTTCTGTTCCCTACGTTTAGAACAGCTTCATCTTTCACGTATGCCAAGTCGCCTTTCTTTTCTCAAATCCTGTTTGGAATGTTTTTATTACCCAAACTGACCGACTATGCAAAAAGTAAACCAACAAAAATGATGAAAAAGCCAACTCTAAAAATCAATTTTAATAATTTAAGGCAATGAGAACTTGTTTTTAAAATTATTTTTAACCCGAGAGCATCTTTAGACTGCTGGCTTTCACCTTCCATCTCTCCACTCCACTGCTATTTGGTCTTACAGCATTTGTCAGAATTACATTGTAAGCTGACTGTTTGTTTGTGTTGTGTGTTTGTAAAGCTCTGTTGACAAGTTCCATTTGCTATAAATAATTACTACTAGCCATTAGATGAGACTGAGTTTCCATTTGAAATATGTAATGCTTCAGGACACATTTCATTCTAGTGAAGAAAAGAATAATTATTTCAAGTTCCCACATGTATTGAAATTTGTTCATTTATAGTTTTAGACTGCCAGGACACCTCAATATTCTTTATTAAGATTTACTTATGGATGCTAAGAGTGAAAATATACTACCTGCTTTGCATATGTTTCTAGCCCGAAAAAAACTATAAATGTACGAATGGCTACAATGTGACATTAATATCCCTTGCTTTGCTATACAACATTCGGGTTTATCTTTCCTCTCTTTGGTAGCTTATTCATCTGACAGAATACGCTGTGTGGATTGATACAGTGAGATAGCACACCAGCTATAAGAAAACTTTTGAGACTCTCTTCAAAATCTCTCAGGCAGCGTCATTGACTTTAATTGGAATAATGAAGAATAGGCTCTACTAAAAGTGAGAAAGGAACTACTCAGTGTGAGCAAAGGCATGACAATCTAGTCTAACAGTAGAAGCTAGGAATTTCTGGCTCTTAATATCTCTCTCTCATATAGATCCCTTGGGGTCTTGGGCAAGTCAATAAAGGCCAGATTTTCAATAACGCTTAGCATCGAAAATTGAGGCTTGATTTTTCAGAAGAGCTTAACTCCCAGTTATCCACCATGCTGAGCTCTTCTTAAAATCTGATCATAGATATCACAGTGGGATCTATTGGGTGCTGAGTGCTTCTCCCTTTTTAAGGTATCTAAGGGTATGTCTACACAGCAAAGAAAAACACGTGGTTGGGCTGGGGCTGTTTTATTGCTGTGTAGACTTCCAGGCTCAGGCTGGAGCCTGAGCTCTGGGACCCTCCACCCCACAAGGTCTTAGAGCCTGGGCTCCAGCCTGAGCCCAGAAGTCTACACAACAATGAAACAGCCCCGCCGCCCAAGCCCCGCAAGTCTTGAGTTCACTGGCACATGCAAGCTGCGAGTTTTTCTTTGCTGTGTAGAAATACCCTTAAAGGGATCTGAGCTCTTTTGGAAAATCTGACCCTTAGACTCTGCCTCATTCCCCCCTGCCCAGGCCAAAACAAAAGTAACACCTGCCTATTTCAGGTGTAATGGGAGGATTAAAGTTTGTAAATACCTCTACAACATTACTTTATAGAATTATTTGGTTTTAAATATTCTTGGCAGTTAATTTACAGCTGCTTATGATATCTGAATTGACTGATTGTGTCTCAGTTTCTTTGGGAAAAGTTTGCCACAAATGAAACAGTAACTACAGATGGCAGAATATAAAGCAAGATCAGAAAACCCACTAAAGTATATAGAAAGATTCCAAGAACAGAAACGGAAGGGGAAAAAATTGAGTTAACATGACCTAGTCAAAGCTATTCCTTTCTGTTAAAATGAGATGAATTGGCCGTTCTAAAGAGAATTTTTCAGTTCACCATTCTGACTCAAGTACGTCAAGCTTGACTTGGGGTAAGACATGAGTAATGCCAAAGTGAAACAATTTTTTTTTATTGCAGTACTTTTCCAGTATTTGACAATCTACTTTGGAACTTATGCCACTAAGACTGTATGACATCACACACAGGGCTCATCAGGGTGGGAACAGGAATCTTACACAGATGAGCCTGTGTCTTGGCTGCATGAGAAAGTTTTACCAATTATACAGCTACAGTTATACTGATATGTTGTTCTATATGGACGCTCTTATTCAGGCATAGGAGCAGCTTTTTCCAGGTTAGCTTAACCCCTTTCACAAGCAACTTAAGCTAAACCATAAGAAAGGTCGTCTTATACCAGGATAAGTGTCCACACTGGAGTTATGCTGGTATAACTAGATCAGTTTAAATTTGCACCTTCGGTTACACCAAGAAAAAACTTTTGCATGGAGACAAGCCTTTTTCAAGTTGAGAATTCAGTACTTTACAGACAGGTGTTGTTATTTAGGAGTTTGTCAACTATTCATCCAGTCTTTTCCTGAACCTCTTTTGGTCTCTTCTCTATCCTCCTCACTAATCAGGTGCAGAAAGAGGACCTCTCTGCTTCTCTTTGAGTTGCTAGATCTGATCTATAGGGAAGGAAGAATGCACTCAGTCCTGTTGCTGCTCACAGCAGCTCTACCTAAGAGGAGGTGGAGAAGTGAGCACAGGCTTGAGTGGAGGGCTGTATGATGAGTGGTAATACACCTTTTGGCCAACAGGACTGGATGCCTGGAGCTAGGAGCTGAACAGCCTCAAGGCAAGGGACAAACAAAAGCAGACAGTAAATCAACTTTCCTGTGCTCCTTTGTGCTGCTCTCAGTGGATACTGAATGTCTCAGTACTTTAAAACCTTTGAATAGACAAAGTGGGAGATTTCAGGCCAAAAGAGAGATTCTCCCATCAAGCTGAGTGTGACTGTAAGAAAATTAGAAAATAGGGGTTGTTGTTTTAAAAGCTGTGCTCTCAAGCAGGAAAGACAGAAAAACTCTACTAGAGAAATGTTCTCCCAATCTTGGAAGGAATAGATTAAAAGTTTGTTTTTTCTCTTCAACTATAGTATATTTGAAATTCAAGCCATTCAAAATAGTCTCACAATCAGATTTCCAAAGGGGATATGAACAACTGACATTTGTAGTGAGCACTATCCACTAAATATTCGAGTCTTGGCTTTGGTTTAAATCAGTTGTCCTTACTTAAATTCCACTAGCTACTGGAGCTCCTATCTCCCTTAAATACTGTAGAATTCCTCCTTGGTCACATACTGCTATGAGTCAGTTATACATTCATTTGCAAATGTCATCCTTCCTATGTACATACCAAGCTATAGCACACACATTTCCTAAAAACTCCCCTCAAACTTAATAGAACTACATTATTTTAATTTGTAATACCTAAAGACCACATTCTGGTTTGGAGCCCCATTGGCCTAAGTACTGTATAAATATGTAGAAAGATATGGTTCCAGCCCCGAAAAGCTTATATTCTAATTTAATGACAATGTCAAGGGATGAACCAGTGTCCTAAAACAGCAGTTGGCAAGGGAAGGTAGCAGCTACAGCAGTGGTGGGCAACCTGTGGCCCGCGGGCAGCCCATCAGGGTAATCTGATTGTGGGCTGCAAGACATTTTGCTCACGTTGACAGTCCGCAGGCACGGGCCCCCCGCAGCTCCCAGTGGCCGTGGTTCGCCATTCCTGGCCAACGGGGGCTGCGGGAAGCGGCAGGCCAGTGTATAGAGAGAGGAAGAACGATTCTCTACTACCCTTCCATAGGCAAACTAGAAGTCTGAATGGAACCCTTACAGGAACATGCTGTATATATTCTAACAGAAAGCACGTTCATAGAATATCAGGGTTGGAAGGGACCTCAGGAGGTCATCTAGTCCAACCCCCTGCTCAAAGCAGGGCCAATCCCCAACTAAATCCCCAAATTGCCCCCTCAAGGATTGAACTCACAACCCTGGGTTTAGCAGGCCAATGTTCAAACCACTGAGCTATCAGAGTTTTATTTCATACATATGAAGGGAAAGCACATGTGTAATCCTGCTTCTAGGTAAATTAATAGCAAAGTAGAAATTGAAAAAAGTTTTGCATGGCTTATGCAGTCTGTTTTAGTGTGATAAATGCAAATGACAGTCTCCATTCCATAGGGGGACTGACTGAAGTACATGGAAAGGGGGAGGGAGGCGTTTGCACCTCAAATCTTAGACGCTCTTCCTAAACTTAAGCCAGCACACAATATGCCCATCTAATGGCTTTCAGGATTAAAACCTAAGGCATGGTTTTGCAGAGCAGAGATTGCTCCCGCTCTCCTCCTTTCGTACGTCGCAGGTGATGGGTTTCCTCCTACAGCCTGAAGCACACCAGGGCAGTGGTGGCAGGGGCTCGCTCAGCCCCCGTCTCGTTGCTGGGTGAAGGGCAAGTCCCCTTGCTCGCTCTCCCCTCTCTGGGGCCAGCGCTTTGCCCTCTGGCTTGTCAGCCACTGACCCATCTCCCGCCCCGGGGCCCAGCCCTGCGGCGGTCCGACCAGAGCCCCTGACAGCGCAGGGACCCCCGCCTTGGCCGGGCCGGACAGCGCCCCTCACCCACCAGGCCTCAGCCCAGGCCGGGAGCTGGCACAGCCCCGCAGCGCAGGATGCGGCTGCCCGGCCCTGCGGCGCCCGGCGCTGCTCCTTACCGCGTCAGGAGGCGCTCGCTCGCCGCCGCCGGTTTGCCCGTTCAGCTCGAGGCTCTCGGAGGCCGAGGCCATGGTGCCGTGGCCGGCCGGCTGCTCGGCCGCAGCTCGCTTGCCCGCAGGGGCCGCTTATCCGCCGGCCCAGCCGCGCCCGGTATCTGCCCTCCCAGCGCGCTGCACACACACATGCGGCGGCCGGGCCGGAGAGTCCCGCCTTGGAGCTCGCTCCGCAGTGGCTGCTTCCCTTTCCGCCCGGGATTCCCCTTCGTCCCGGCCGGCAGCGCGGTGCGGGCAAGCCCGGAGCCTGGCTGGCTGCACGGGCAGAGCTGCAAGTGTCTGGGTGAGTGGCCAGAGGATGTTATAAAACGTTGGCGGCTCTGCGGGGCAAGGAGCCAGACCAGAAGAAGAAGCGTGCGTCCGGATTAACTCTAGAGGCAGCAGATCTGAAACAAACAACAGGAAATATGTCTTCACCCAGCACACAGGCACTCCTTGCTGGGGATGCTGTGAGGGCTAAAAGTATCACTGGCTTCCAAAAAGGCATTAGATAACATTCATGGAGGATAGGTCCAGCAATGGCTACTGGCCATGCTCAGGGATGCAGCTCCATGCTGCAGGTGTCCCTAAACCTCTTACTGCCAGAATCTGGGATGGATGACGGGGAATGGATCACTCCATAAATTGCCCTATTCTGGTATTCCCTCAGAAGACAGGGTAGTGGGCTGGATGGACCATTGCTCTGACCCAGTATGGCCGTTCTTGTCAGTCTTCCTGGAAGATGGGGAGAATAATAATCTATGGCCAGGACTACTCTAGGAACTTTTATCCTATAGCAGTGTGGTCGGGCGAAGAATTAAAAACAACCAAACCACCCATTTCCTCCAAAAGCCCTAGTCTAGACACAGTTCTGCTGGTAAAAACTTACAAGTAGAACCCCTATCTGACAAACTAATTGGGGATTGAGGACTTCATAAAATCAGAAAGTTCATAAAATGGAATATCTCAAATTCACAATAGGTGCAGAGCATAAATTGCAGTATGGAGCATTGCTTCATTTTCTTCTTGTCCTGCAAACCATTGCAAAGCCATTTCCAATACACCAGAATGTAAAGGGATGTCAACTTGTGCTTTAGTGACATCACTTTTATTATGTGACTTTTTTTTTTCCTTTCAGGAAAAATTGTTTGTATAACTGGTTGTTCGTACCCTCCTAGTGTAGACACAGCTTATCCCAGCAAAAGAGTGCTGGTATAAAGGAAGTGTGTCTACACTAGGAGAGGTTTGCCAGTATAGCAATACCAGCAAATCTTTTCTAGTGTAAACAAGGTCTAAGTCTCTCAACACTCTTCGGAGGTAGGTAAGAGTTACCCCCATTTTACAGATTGTTGAGGAGCCACTTATTCAAGATCACAAAGTAAATTTAGTATTCCTAATCCCAAATATTCAAAAATCTTGAGATTGGTTTTCAAAATGAGATGGTTTTTCTTTAAATTTATTTTTAGTTCTTGCTTTCTGGTTTACAAACCTTTAGGACACACTCAGGACAGGTTTTCAAGCTTTTCTCTGGAACTGGGAGGGCTAAAAATTTAATTAAAAAAAGAAAGCTGACATTCTCATAAAATAACATGACTCTAGGAGCTGGTGCATGAAGAAAAACACCAAATGTAAGACTCTCAATAAAATAACAAGAGTTGGTCACACTGCAAGTTAGAAGTAGATGGTAATGGAACCCACAAGTCTTGATTCCTAGCCCACTGCACTAACCACGGGACCACACTCTCCAAACATCTTTTAGATAAGTGGCCATTGTAATACACAAAACCTTATCAGTCTTTTAGTACAAGGACCATGCACTTCCTTGAAGTTCACTGTATGATGATTTTTAAATGAAAATAATCTTGCATAGTGCTTGCATTGAAAACACTTTACAAAATAGGGCAAAGATGTGCAGATGTGAGGAACTGCACACAAGTGAATAGTTTCAGCGGGACTATCCACAGGCATAAATATGTGCAAGGTTGGGTCTTATGTCAGGACCTGAATTGCTTGTGATACCTATCACTGGCATGCAAGGAGATGGCAGCCAGCATGTAGCATACTATAGAACAGGGGTCGGCAGCCTTTCAGAAGTGGTGTGCCGAATCTTCATTTATTCACTCTAATACAAGGTTTCGCGTGCCAGTCATACATTTTAACGTTTTTAGAAGTTCTCTTTCTATAAGTCTATAATATATAACGAAACTGTTGTATGTAAAGTAAATAAGATTTATAAAATGTTTAGGAAGCTTCATTTAAAACTAAATTAAAACGCAGAGCCCCCCGGACCGGTGGCCAGGACCCAGGCAGTGTGAGTGCCACTGAAAATCAGCTCGCGTGCTGCCTTCGGCACCTGTGCCATAGGTTGCCTACCCCTGCTATAGAACAATCAGGGATGAGTCATTTTCACCGAGGAGATGAAGGCAAACCCCCTACTCTGACAAAAACCACCAAGGAATCTTTAATGTCCATGCAGAGCAGATAAGAGCTCTGTTTAAGATGTTTAACCCCTTACATAGTAAGTAAATCCAATTATCTTCCTTACTAGGAGGCTTTGTTGATCCTGCTGGTTAATGGGGGGCTTTGGCAGATAAGCCATTCCTTACAGGTTGGGCCGTGTAGAAATAGCTGTTATAATTCAATGGGTCAAACACAGCCAAATATGGCTAACCTAATATACATCAAGAATTGGGCTATACAGGAACTTGTACTTTTTGGGTGGATGAAGGCGCTTGACCTTAGACTTTGTATATCTCAACCGTAGAATAGTTATTTAGGTTGTAAATGTCCTTTTTATTCACGGCCTACAAAGACCTTCAGATAAATGTCTGAAAAAATTGCATTTTAGAAAAAAAATTAATGAACCAATAACACTGAGAAGATTAAAAAGTCACCAATTTGAAATTTATTTTATTTTTTTAATAGAATAAATTTCAAATTGGTGACTTTTTAATCTTCTCAGTGTTATTGGTTCATTAATTTTTTTTTCTAAAATGCAATTTTTTCAGACATTTATCTGAAGGTCTTTGTAGGCCGTGAATAAAAAGGACATTTACAACCTAAATACTAATCTTTATCCTCCTTCCAATGTTTGTGGGCTTGCAATCTCCTTGTCCTATTTTTCTAGAAATATTTCTCTTCTCTATTACCGTGTGAATGACCCACATAAAAAGGAATGACGGACTGTACAGTGTACAGATTTTATGGTAAAGGACACCAGCACAGATCCCTAAAATAGGTAGAAACAGTGAAACTGACTACACAAAGTGCTGTCAACTGCAAAAAGTAAACAATGTGAAAAGAAATAGAGGAAAATAATTTCAATCACTTTTTTCCTGATTTTTTTAAAATTTACTACTGTTACAAGTAACGTCTATGATTACCTAAGATTGAAAGAGTATAGATTAAAAAATTGCATGTACTCTTCCTTTAACACACACACATAATCCCCTCTCAAATAGCAGCATAGCTACAACTGAAATTGTTTTCCAACAGTGAAAAGGCTTTACACAGTTACAGGTTGTTCAGTAGCTCTATTCTTATGCTGTTTAGATCTGAGTAATTGTATCTAAACATAGAATAATTCCTTAGTATATAATCCTATACATTTCCATTATTAAAAATGTTGGCTCTGGCTGGGACTCATTCATCCCCCAGTTTAAGTTAGAGCAACTGAGATTATCCACAGCATAGAGACACTCCAACTTTCACCTTTTAGGCTTTGCTCCTTATGAAGAGATGTGGGCTAGAACTGCTACACTACCAAGGGATTCCTTCATCACACCTAACGATCTCCAGCAGCTTCATGGCTTCTTTGCACCAACAGACAATTGCTAAAGGGCTGGCAGAATGGAGAACTTGGCTCTTTGCCAGACTGGGCCGGCTCCAGGTTTTCTGCCGCCCCAAGTGGCAAAAAAAAAACGCAGCAGCAGTGCAATCGCACCGCTCCACTCTTCGGCGGCAATTCAGCGGCAGGTCCTTCGCTCCAAGAGGGACTGAGGGACCTGCCGCCGAATTGCCGCCGAAGACCGGGACGTGCCGCCCCAATAGCGGGCTTGAGAGCCGCCCCTTGGTATTGGACGCCCCAAGCACCTGCTTCTTTAGCTGGTGCCTGGAGCCGGCCCTGTTGCCAGAGGATATTGTGAAGGCCAAGACTATAACAGGGTTAAAAAAAGAACTAGATAAGTTCATGGAGGATAGGTCCATCTATGGCTATTAGCCAGGATGGGCAGGGATGGTGTTCCTAGCCTCTGTTGCCAGAAGCTGGGAATAGGCGACAGGGCATGGATCTCTTGATGATAATCTTTTCTGTTCATTCCCTCTGGGGCACCTGGCATTGGCCACTGTCGGAAGACAGGATACTGGGCTAGATGGACCTTTGGTCAGACCCAGTATGGCTGTTCTTATGTTCTTAAAGTGCTAGCTATATAGTAGTATTAATCGTGAAATTAAACTCATTCCTCTATACCAGATTATTGTAGCCAACTCCAAACAGTATATGATCTTATCCAGCAAATGTGCTGCAAGGTTTGGGTGTCAGTTTAAGAGTGGAATTCTGATGTTCTCTTTGAATTTCATGGCGTTTTGTGATTTGGCAGAGCCTTTACACTTCCTGTAACATGGTTTATTAGGTACAAATCAGTATGCATTTCAATATAGGATTACACTGAGTCACTGCTGCTAATCATTTTCTATTGGACTTTACAGTATTTTATACAAAACTGATTAATCAAGCAACTATCAGCAAGTCACTAAACTTTTAGGCTTGCTACATTGCAGATAAAAGTGTGTGAACTGTCAAACATGTCTGAATGCAAACAAGCACAGGTTAGGCTTCCATATTTACTGCTAAAGGTTACTGAAGAAAAAACTTTACAGCTGAGTCCAATCCAATTTGCCATTAACTTCCTGTCTATAAAAAGTGTAATGTACATAAGAAAAAAAAAGTATACAGCTTCTCATGATAAAAAGCAGCAGCCATTTGTTTTAGTGGAATACCTCGGACCACTTAAAGAAAATTCCCATAATCTACAAATCTATACTGATTCATTGTGGACTTTAAAAAAAACACAGCTGGATGGAAAGTCTATATTTAGAGAAGACAGAAGTAAAGCTTTACGGCATTATGGACGCTCAGAAAAGTGAGAAAACACCATAGAATAATATTTGGAATAACATTTTGAAAACAAAGGTGTACCCACAACTCCCCTTGTTATGTAGTGGAAATATACAAGAGGAGGAGAGAGTAAAAGAGCTTAAAAAAAACCCACACACATATGCTGCTGCTTTGGACCACCATATCCAAGATGACAAAGGGACATGACTGAAGCATTTACCAGGACAATGGGAAGGAATTGTGCAGGGGGTATTGTGGTGGCTTGTCAGGGGTGGGCCTGGCCATTCTGCCTATAGTGTTGCAATGGTCAATAGGGGCCACTGCAGCAGGGTAATTACAGGTCTGTCGCATCTTAGGCGCATTTAACATGTGCGATTTCAGCTTTACACGGTCGTCAAAAACAAAACAAAAAACAAAAAAAAGAGAAAAATAACAATTTAAATACTGTACCTGTAGTGTGGGCGATTCCGCCCGCCATTACACTCAATGTAATTTTGACTATAGGCGATTTTCGCTTTAGGCGCTGACTGCAGAACGTAACCCCAGCGTAAGATGAGACAGACTTGTATTGGGGCAGTTTGCTGCAAACTACATCACAGGCTGAGCCAGCTCCAGGACACAGGGGAGGCACATTGCTTCCTGTCTTGGACTCTGTACTGGGCTGTGCGCTAGCGGCCTCTGCTGGTAGAGGCCAACCTAGCTGAGCACGCAGTCAACCGCTCCATCAATTGCTTTATCAGTCATCACGATAATGCCTGATTAAAACCTCAATTTTCTTGGCCTGTAATAGCTAGAGCAGCCTTAAGGAGTAACGCTGGTGAGTAGAACTGGTCAAAATTCTCTGAATTTAAATTTTTCTGTGATACTTTTATCAAAAATTCTGTTTTTGATTACCCATTTACCCCCCTCTCCTTCCCCCTACACACTCTTTTTGATAGATTTGTTGAAAACATCAGGGGTCAACAGTATTAATGATGTCCAGCATTCTGGCTGTAAGTCTAAAGGGTTTGGGGAGGTGAACCTCAGCTCTGTGTGTGTGAGGTACAGCAGTTCTAGATGGTTCTGGCATTATGCTGCCTATGATGTTTGCATGGAGATGCCAAACAAACAGATTCGTGGGATGTAGCCTGTTTTTGTAGTTTTATGGGGAAAGCGTACGTATTAAGAAGCACTTTGGTCTGGCACTTGACATAAAAGGGCTGGGAGCCAGGATTCAAATGCAGTCTGAAACACTCAGTGCAGCGTGTGACCTGGGGCAAAGCACATTCTCTTCTCATGCTTCAGTCAGTCCAACTGTTAGTCTGTAAACGCAGAACTTTTACTTCTTACCCAAAAAGGAGTTGAGAGTTATTCTGAGTAAATTAAAAAAAAAAAAAGTTTTCTAGTTGACTGCTTAATTTCTAACAATAAAGAAAAGACCCAGTGCTCCGTTTAACGTAATATTTACAAACCGTTAGTCGTGACTGCCCATGATGGGAGGAGAGGTTATCAAGTTGTGACATTGAATCATAGAAATACAGGGCTCAAAGGGACCTGAAGAGGTCATCTAGTCCAACCCCCCACACTGAGGCAAAACCCAAGTACTGTATACCTAGACATGATCAATAGGAAAGCTAGTAATGAACTGGTCACTTAATACTGTACTGGAAGTCATTCCGTTTTGTTTAGGAACTGAAAGTACAGTCATTACAAAGTAATGAGAACCCTGTGTGGTGTCTGGATTTCCTTACGTGAGATCAGCCAGTCTCAGGAGAGACCGTGAGTAAGCGAGTGTTATGAAGAAGGATGGTGAATGTTGTTAGGACCACCACTCAGATCAGCCAATGAAACCTCAGTTGCAGCCTTCAAGAGGCGCTGACCCCATTGCCCTGCATCCTGGCATCTGAGTGAAATTCACTTTCAGATTGCACTGGTCTCCCAAGCCAGCAGTGGATCATAATTAACCAGTTCTCCCAAGATGCTTATTTGGCGAGCATAAAACAGCACTGGTTTCTTAGTTATGGGAAATGAATGATCATCATTTTTTTGCTAAAATCTCAAATTTCAAATTTCTTTGTATCTAGCAATTCATTTTCTTTAACACAGTGCAGCTTATGGGGATGCAGAGAGTGTCTGAAGAGATTCCCAAAATAAAAAGTATGTGGTAAAAGCTGACATTTGTGGTCAGTACAAGAGTCTGGTGCTTCCTAGCCAGAGCACAAATTTAAAGCAACAGAACGTGGTACACTATAATCTCTGTGTGGGAAAGGAGGGCGTCACTCATTCCTGCCAAAGAATAAAATAGGGAAAGTTTTATTTAAGAAAAGACCCAAATGGGGAGGGAGGGATTGAAATATGAATGTCTGATAGAGTTATTGTACCTGGGAATAGAGGCTGCAATTCCAAAACCAACACTTGGTGTCAGTAATAGCTGTAATCCTGTTTATAATCTCCTCTCCCCACAGCACATCCTTCTTTGTTGTATTTGCTCCTACATTTATTATTTAAAAGATGGCTTTGGCTGGCAGCTACATTCTGAGCAAAAAAATTTCAGCACCTCAGTGGTAAGGGGTGTTTGCAGTTTGTTCACTTGTTTCGTTTTAAGTCTACATCTTACCACTGTACCTCCTTTTAAAAAGTTCAAACCATGTTGTTCCACACTCTGTGCCTTTCTTTTTGGGTTTCCTGCTACTCCTCCCAGCCATGCATTGTACCTTCCAACAAGTGTATTTTCACCTTAAATGAGAAACTCAGAATTGCTTCACCTGTTGCTCCAAATACCTGTCCTTTTCTACTCTGGATTGAAAATAGTCCCGTCCCACCCCCAAATACCATAGATGAGTATATGCAGAGGAGTAATATGGGTGCAATTCAGAAAAGCTTTAGGTAAGATGAAAATCATTGAAACCAAAATGATTTGAGATTTGGAAAGAAATTGTATCAGCCCTCCTAATATAAGCAGCACGGTCAAAGATTCAGATCCTAAAACAATGCCTAGGAAAATCTAGACTGCTTGTAGAGTCCAAAAATTAGTTGCATACTTTATATAGTAAGTGGCAGAAAATCAGTCAGCTGTGTTGCAAAGAGGCAAGATGCTAGACCTGCCACCACTTGTGTATCTTTTATAATGCAACATGTCTCATTTTCTAATTTGGGATTTGGAGTATACCTGTGAACAACAAACTACTGTTCTACTGGAGTAGGGTTACAGCTCAAATAATAACAAAATATATTAGACAAAGTTTGCATGTTCTTCTGTCCATGATTTGTCTGAGCAGGTCCTGATTTTCCTCAGATTAGCTGAAATGTTTGCAATATAGTTGAAACTTTTGCAGTATAGATTAGTTCACAAGCCATTCATTGAGTATTCAAAATACTTGGTTATTTTGACTGCTCACATAGGTCACCTTGGCTGTGATCCTCCAAACACTTGCACACATAACTTTACTACTGTGAACAGCCCTATTGATTTGACTGAGAGTACTTGTGGTAGTCAAATTAAGTGTGTATGAGTGTTTGTAGGATTGGGGCTCTGCTATGTTTTTGACACTTGAATGAAGAACTCTGAGAATAAGGTTTCTGGAGCAATTACTGCAGTTTACAAATCTAAAAGTTGTTTTCTATAAATATTCTCCAATATTAGCTTAAAAGAATTTTCAGATGAGTATTTCCCCCCCTCAGCTATAATTAACTACAGGATGCCCTCTTTAAAAGAAAACAAAAGAAAATAATCCCAAACTAATGCCATTATAAGATTTGGTTTTATCCTTAAAGGTCTTAATGAGACCCACTTTGTGCCATTAAAAACTGTAAAGTGGTGATTATTCTCTGGCAAAAAGCTTCCCTTCTACTATTACACCGGCTGCTAAGAGACAACCTTTGCTGATGGATTAAACACCCCATCCTATCCTGGAGGTCATGGTCAATGGGAGTTTTGACACTGATTTCAGCAGGGGCTGAGTCTAGCGATTATGGAGATTTACGAAGAATGCAGTCTTTACAGGACTTCATTTATACTGCTGCAGAGAAAGGGTGAACTAAGGTTAGAAATCCTATGTCCTAATCAGTTAAAATTAATTTCCTACTTCTTGTTTAGAACCAAACCAATTAGCAAACAATTATTGCTGTGTAACACACTGGTGAAGTGTGTGTCACATGCCACTCTCTCTGGTCCACTAGATAACTGCATATGACAGTTACCAGTTACTGGAGTTATTCCTTTACTTCAAGTTGTTAAACCTGTGCTGCTGTATTGAAGGGCCTGGGATCAAACCCTACTGAGGATATATGTGGAGGTTTGTTAAGCCTTAATGCTCTCAGGGCCAGGCCAGGGTTCTAAATGATCTCTGTGTGCCTTTAAATACAAACAGACACACTCAGAAGGTAGGGAGGAGGGTTAGTTTATCCCACCTTTGCAGTCAGTATATTCTGAAAAGAATTCAAATATTTTGCCTGTTCAGAGACTAATATAAAAGTAGCTATAGGCTTGATGCAGGAAGTACTTGGTGAAATTTGATGGCCTGTATTATTCAAGAGGTCAGACTAGAGTCACTAGATAACCATAAAGGTCCCTTATGCCTTTAATATCTATGAAAATTTACGTAGGTTAAAAATCAGTCATTTTTATTTAGGAAAGAATATTGTTCTCTCACTCAAAGCAGAAAAACTCCCAGTAAAGTCTTTAAAGAAAATAGGGGAGAAAGTTCTTGGCTTCCCCCTCTCAGCTTTCTTTCATCAATACCCACCAAGACTAGCCTTTCAGGCAGCCTTGGGCCTCTGCCAGACGTATCTATCATACATGCTGAAACGAAACAAATAGAGTTGCATATTTTTAGACCTAGATCTAGATGAATTCTCCAGCATTCACACATGGATGTCTGGAGCTCCTGACAGTCAGCTGACCCAGCAATTGCAGCTTAAGAATATTTTATTTGATTTATTTAACAAGGCACTGTAATGCAGTTAGTTTTCCCAGAGAGTAGCTGGCATTACCCTAGGAGGTTGTCCTTACATAAACCACTCTTCCAGACTGTAGTGCTTGCATGGCTAGTCCCTTTCCCCTGGGCTTGCTGCCCTTTAAGCAGTAACACATTTCTCTATATTGCATCCTGTTCACAGTACACATCAAAACAGCCATACATCCAAAGCAACTCTCTTGACTGCACTGTGTTCTGTTTTTCACCGAGCGTTGTTGTAGCCATGTTGTTCCCAAGATATAAGAGAGAGAAGGTGAGTGAGGTAATATCTTTATTGGACCAACTTTTGTTGAAGAGAGACAAGCTTTCGAGCTTAGAAGAGCTCGGTGTACGATTGAAAGCTTGTCTCTCTCACCAACAGAAGTTGGTCCAATAAAAGATATTACCTCACCCACCTTGTCTTTCTTTTTTACAGGCAGGTATGCACACTGGAAAAAAACACTTGATATTGCTAAGTTGTCTGTGTATATGTATATGTATCTCTCTCTCTCTAGATATAGATATAGATACAGATATAGATAGATACATAGATATATATACAGGCATCTAACATAGCAGTGTTTCAGAGACAAGATTTCAGATGTTAGCTGGAGAGACCCTGCATCAGCTGAGGTTACTTCGCCCCCTCCTCCCATGAAAGGAGAGGGGAGGGATCAAGTTAGCAGGGCCGGCTCCAGGCACCAGCTGACCAAGCAGGTGCTTGGGGCAGCCCCTCGGGAGAGGGGCGGCACGTCCAGCGATTCGGCGGCANTAGTTAGTCTTAAAACAGAGAACTCTTTCAGAATTCTGCCAACAGCACTCCACACCAGTAAAAGAGAATCTAAAACAAAACCCCACCCTGAGCAATGCTGGAAAGGAGACAAAGGAATCTGTACAACGGGACTACATTTCACACACTGATGGTGCTGTTTAGTTATAAACAATAGACAAAGACACAAACAACCAGCCTCTTAGTCCAAACTACAGTTCTGCTTTATAGAGATTATTCATATTCCTCTCCAGAGAGCCTGCTACTCCACCACCTTCTGTTAGCTGATTCCAGGCAGCCAGGTTGTCAGATGGTTCCATTTTATTCCTGGTACAGATTTCATACGGGTGTCTGGCTGTGTACAGCAGGGCTTTCTGTTAACCCTGTCCCAGCAAAGTCCTGTATGAGGCCTATTCACCTCATCACATCCCCTGCTTTCCGTAAGGTAATAGCACTCACTGTTTTCTAGGTGTTGCCACATCTTGCCATCTCAGATACCACAATCTTAACCCTCTACTTAAAACAGGAAATAACTGTGCTAGTGGTTTGAGAATCCTCTGGCAATCAGTAACTTTTTTATGGCGATGACTGGATTAGAAGAGTAGATCACTGACTGCTGCTGTTAAGGAAGCATAACACTTTCCATACTTTCCTTATTTTTTAGATGCTCATAACGTTCACATTTTCAGGTTGATGTTTTCTAAGCATGATCTCTGTTCCTGAAAATTTTTTTTTTTTTTAAGTTTCAACAACATCATATCAGATGCGTGTCTCTCTCTCTGAGTACTATGACTACATATAATATTAATGTATAACTTAGTGTGTATATACACTTTCTCCATTAGAGAAGAATGTTGCCTTTTCTTGTGGAAAAACTCTACAGCTGAACCCTGTGAGGGTAGAAAGTTGAAGTTCAACATGAATATTGCCCTTACTGAGTGTTCCAGTGAAATTTAATATTGACTTCATGGACTTACGATCATATGAAATGTTAATGCACAAGCACAGCACATTTCACATCCAAGCTCATGAAGTGACCAGCTAAGGAAAGCTGTGTTTCTGCCCCCATGTGACGACTATCTTAGCTGCAGAGTGGAGAGTATGCTAAAGGCATGCACTGATAGAGGGCTGCCATGGCCTTTGTAAAGTGTGCAGGAGACTGATTCATTTTAGGAGTGCTGTAGCACCATTCTGCTAAGGGATGTGGGACTAGGAATTTTGGTTGTGTCTAAAGAATTCCCCATTATGGAATAGCCACACTTCATTGCCATTTTATGCTAGCCAGCAAATCATTCTCCTGAGAGGTGGAGCTCCTCAACCAGTTTTACCTTTTGGTTAAATTAATAACTAACTAGGAGAGACAAGGTGGGTGAGGTAATATCTTTTATGGGACCAACTTCTGTTGGTGAAAGAGACAAGCTTGTAAACTACACAGAACTCTTCTTCAGGTTTTCTTCAGCTATGTGTGACTCTCAAACTTGTCTCATTCACCAACAGTCGGCCCCATAAAAGATATTACCTCACTGTGGTGGGTTGTACTCCCCACACCAGCCCTGAGGGAGTTGAATTAGGCTAGATGGACGCAATCAGCTAATTAAGCTGCAAAGGGGAGAGAAGTAGGCTGAGTGCAGGGAGCTAATTAGAAGGAAGTTTACCTGTGAAGGAACAGGTAGGGTTTCTATGAAGCCAGGAGGCTGGCAACACATGTGGGGTAGGAGGGAGGAAGTCTGGAGTGTTTCTCTCTGGGGTAAGGGAGAAGGAAGGGGTGGGGAGATAGGAGCTCATGAGGAAGGGTTTACCTAGTAGGTCTAAGAGAGAGGGTTTGACTAGGGAGTCTGATGAAGGAGGAACTTAAAGGAGCATGGTAGGAAGTAGTCCAAGAAAGAGAGTAGTAAGGTTGGTTTAGTCTCAAACCTTAACTGCTTGCTATAGAGCTCTGGAGTGGAACCCAATGTAGAGGGCAGGCCTGGTTTCCCCTACTATCCTCTGCAGAGTGCTATTGCTTGGGGCAGTGATGGTAAGACAGCCTGAGTCACTGAGAGTGACATAGTCAGGGCAGTGGGCGTGAGGACTGCCTGCCACTGCTTGTGCAGGGAGACTTTGAAAGATTCCCCTTGAAGGGAAAAATCACAGCTGTCCTGGTCGGCAGGCTTGAGTCATAAAGCAGCCATACTGCAACTCTGTGAGTGGGAGGAAAGCTGCAACAGTGGAAGAGAAGGAAGAGGGTGCTGAACCAGGCAAATCTAATCCCCAGAATTGCCAGAAAGGGGTGCCACCCAGCGGTGAGTAGAGAGCACCCTGTGACGCTTGCCCACAACACTGCAAACAACTAACTAGGAGACTATTAAATTCTCCATACACAGAACTGCTATGATAAACTGTGGGTCCATGGTTAGGCTGTCAGAAATTAGGAAATTCTGCCCTTATTGTTGAAAGTCCAATCTTAACCCTGCTCCTTTTCGCATATGAACTGTGATAGTCTTCAGTGCGTTGATCACATTCTGTTTCTCAAGCAATACAATGTAATATAGTTTTCCTATGTTATATACATGTGCAGCATCTTGTCCTGTGTAATACTCTGTACCCCAAAAAGTTCATTACAGCATAGGTGCTGGATCTAAGGGTGCTGCTGCACCCCCTGGCCTGATGTGGTTTCCATCATATTCAGGGTTTACAGTTTGGTTCAATGGCTCTCAGCGCCCCCACTATACAAATTTTTCCAGCACCTCTGCATAACAGGCTACTACAGGAGAAGTAGGCTGCCTTTAGTTAACAGCTGCGGTCAGTGGAAGTGCCTGAGCTGAACTCCCCTCATGATAAAAGAGTGGTGGTGACTAGCAGGGTGTTCTCTGTGAGAGCAGTGGCATAATAAGCCAGGCCCTGATTATCCTCTCACTTACATAGCAGTGAATCAGGAATACTTCCCCTTAAATCTCTGGTGTAAGTAAGAGAAAAATCAGGCCCTAAAAATCCAACCCATTGACAATGTACCAGTTCAAGGAATAGATCCGTTAAATGACAAGGTTTCTGTGTACAGAGCAAAACCGAAACATAATCAAACAATGAACTCTATTAATCTAGTAAAAAATAAATAGACCTGTTCAAAGAATTCTTTTGTACAATGAGATGATGCTTTTAGGAGTAGTGCCCAGCTCAGGAGCAACCCAGGGGACAGGAATGAATGCTCCACACAAGATCAGAGCTGCTCCATAGCTACTATCGCAGTCCTCAGGCCCTAAAGCATCCCCTCCACTGAAGGAGAGAGGAAGGTAAGAACTGAAGGACCAAATATGAGGATTCGGTAGGCTGCCTAAACCTGTCCCCTGGCTGCCCATGCCCCCAAATCCTTGTGCACTTAATTTATTTTGAAAGCTGTTATCAGTATTATCTCGTTGCGTATCATAGAGCTATGGCACTAACTCTAGATAGCTATGGCCCTGATCTTGCAATGGGGCTCAATAGTACACACAAAGCAGGAGTGGAGCCTATGTTTGTATTTATTTTTTTCTTTATAACTTTTGGATGGATGGAAGCACAGGTACTTATCATCTCAGAACATTATGAACTAACGGCTACGGATGCCAAGTAATCTACACACGGTCACAAGATGGGTCGAAGACACGCACACAGTCCATGAATGGATTCATATAGCATAACATAAAAGAGTATACTATTGTAACTAATATACGCAACAGAGAAGACTATATTTCTTTACTGTGGCAACTGGTGAAGGTCCTTCCATTGTGAGTGGAGGAGCCTTAACTGAGAATTTCCAGACCTTCGGATATCTAGAATCTTTTTTTAAGAGTTTGCTTTTGGTAACTATAACATTCTAATATTTAAAATTAATAGATACAGCTGGGAATTGATAAGTCTGTCCGTACCAAGTCTTTTTGACTGGGATTTTTATGAGCAATATGCTGTAAATGGGCTCTGGAAACTCACAGGAATTCTTAGAATGCAAGTAGCATTTTTGGTTTGAGGAATCCACATGAAATGGTACCCCCAGTTTATCCACACAACAAGTACGCTCTGGGCCTTGCTGTTATGCATCCATCCCTAAGCTAACAGGTCCACCTCTAGTGGGGAGAGGGTAACTCAGTCTCTGGCCCCTCCAAACATAGATCCAGAGGTTTCTGAAAAGGCTATTTATGATCATCTAGTCTGCCCTCCTGCATACCACAGGTCCACAGAATCCCACCCAGTGATTCCTGCATCAGTCCCAGTAACTTGTGGTTGAACTAGAGCACATAGTTTAGAAACTGACGCCATGAATTATTCATTCTCCTTTGCATCTCTGCTATGAGAACCCAGTTTGAAGCCTAAGCTTTGCCAATTTTATTGGCAAGTTGTAAGATGCAACATTGTCCTGGTATTTCACAAGGCGTTTGTGGCAGTCTGACAGTAAAGTTTTCTTTCGGGAATAAGAAAACAAATGTCTTTCCCCTCTTCTTTAATATATTGTGTAATGTAAGCTATACATTACAGAGAGCTTCTGTTGTCCTAGTAAGAGTCTAAAAGAAGGCAGCGCCCTCTAGTTTTTTCTACGTTCTATTGACTGAATAAACTGAAAAGATTTGAGACAGTATATTGGGAACATTTCCAATAATGCTATTCTTTTAGCATTGTTACTGTATTTTCACTTATAGGTACATACACTTTGAAGTATTGCCAGATGTTGGGTTTGGGTTTTTTTGTATTTGTTGGGTGTCAGTGCAGCCATCAATATTTAATGATAATGTAACAAACTAAACTGTGTTCCCTAACTAAGCATATAAGCCAAGAATTGAATTGACTCAGCCACTGAAAGGTCACAAAACTAACAACAAAGCTTGAAAAAAAACCCTAATATCACATACAGAAATAACACTTTCCCCAAGAGTTGGTTGCAATACACTTTTGCTGGCTTTCCCTAAATTTAGTGAAACAAAGCGGGTCACATAACAGAAGTGCAACATCCCATCGAAAGTTATTGCTATAGTAATGTAATTCTTTGCATTTATTGGTTAAAATTTTCAGACGTGTCGAAGGAGCCTAGGTCACTTAGGCACTCTTGAAAATTTTTCCCAGTGTGCCTGTTATCAGAGGACCTCTAAAGTGCATTATAAATATTGCTGCTTCAATCCTCACATCCCTCCTGTGAGGTAGAAAAGTATAAATCCTGTCTTGTCCTCTGTGCCTCAATATCCGCATTTCTTGGTGATGTTCACAAAGTCAGAAAGGAAGTTGTGGCTGAGCTGGGAAAAGAATCCAGGTTTCCTGAGTCTCAGTCCCATGCTAACGTCATGGACCAAGAAGGTTCCCAAGAATCCTGTATGCGTTAATTCACTACTGCACAGATGCAGGTAGGATTTCCAGGGGTTCTCAAACTGGGGGTTGCGCCGCTCAGGGCGCTGCAAGGTTATTACATGGGGGGGGGAGGGGTCATGAGCTGTCAGCCTCCAGCCCCAAACCCCACTTCACCTCCAGCATTTATAATAGTGTTAAATATAAAAAAGTGTTTTTCATTTATAAGGGGGGGGGGGTCACACTTAGATGCTTGCTGTGTGAAAGGGGTCACCAGTACAAAAGTTTGAGAACAACTGATTTAAACGTTATGGTTAGCCCTGTAGGACCATATGCAAATGACTTCTGCAGTGCGGTTGGCTGCCAGGAGCAGGGCCGGCTCCAGGCACCAGCTTAACAAGCAGGTGCTTGGGGCGGCCACTCGGGAGAGGGGCGGCATGTCCAGGTATTCGGCGGCAATTCAGCAGAAGGTCCCTCACTCCCGCTCGGAGCGAAGGACCTCCCGCCGAATTGCTGCCGCAGATCGCGATCGCAGCTTTTTTTTGGTTTGTTTGTTTTTTTGTTTTTGGCTGCCTGGGGCGGCAAAAACCCTGGAGCTGGCGCTGGCCAGGAGCCTGAGCTGTCAAGCTCTAAATCCCCCAACAGCGGTTCTCAATCTGTGGGTCCAGACCCCAAAGTGGATTGCAACCATGGGGTCGCCAAGGCCAGTGTTAGATTTGCTGGGGCCCATAGCTGAAGCCAAAGCCCGAGGTCTTCAGCCCCGGGCAGTGGGGTTGAGGCTCCGTCCCTCCTCCTCCCCCACACCCAGGGCCATGTAGTAATTTTTGTTATCAGAAGGGGGTCACGATGCAATGAAGTTTGAGAACCACTGCGAGTAGGTCAGTGTGATGGAGAGTTACGAGTCCACTCTCCAGTGAAGGCTAGAATGAGGAGGAAGTCATTAGTTCCCTTACTTCCTAGAGGAGTTCCTCCAATTCTTTTTCTGTTACTCCCCATATGGTCAACAGAGGATACGCTGGATTTTATCTTTCAGGGTTGCATTCACTTTCTGCAGTGACTGAAATGCAAATGAGAGTTAATTGATAGTGATGGGAGGCAGGAAGCATCCTAGTGCTGGGAAAGCAGCGATTCTGCTTTGGAAACTTCTGCACTGCTGCAGTTCTAGGGTCTCAATCCTTATTTTAGAACAGGAAATCTAATAAGGCATAAAAATAATGAATGTTGATGCCAAAGCTCTTTGGGCAGTCACAGTGCCATTTTAAAGGGACTTCTTGCAAACACTCAGGGTGCTGAACAGACACTTGCACTTCTAGAAAGGTGAGAAAAGAGCTGGACCATATGGGATCATTATGCAAAAAGTGATGATGATGATGATGATGATCAGGTTTTGACTTTTAGGAGAAGGAAACTCATAATCTCAACCCAAATTGGAAATGCTGCTTCATTGTTTCACATGGAATTTGTAGCCTATAAAGAGGATGTGTATTCTACGGGTTAGAAAAGGAAGCCTGCAATCTGGACTCTTTAATCCTAGGTTTTATACCCCAGTTTAACACGGACTTGGGTAACATTATTCCATAAGGCTTAATGAGAAATTAACTGACATCTAGGTCTCAGTTTCCCCATCCATAAGATGGGGGTGGTAACAATAGCTTCCTTTCCAAAAGTATTGTGATGCTTAATTCATTAATATTTATGTAACATGTTTTGAGACTCTCCTTTAGAAAGTGTTCTAGACATTCAGAGTGTTGGTAATAAACATTAATCACTTCATTACTGAATGATATTCCAGGTCTTCCCAGCAAGCACTTCTGCAATGTAGCTGGCTGTACACAAGGAGAGGAGAAATGTTCTGTTCACTTGATTATATGGTTTCATATAAAGCTGCTGCTAGGATACATGCATAATGTGTGAAGTTAAATTGCTCTAAAGAATTTATTTGTTACTGAGCCAGTCATCTATTTAAAGAGACAAGGTGGGGGAGGTAATATGTTATTGAGCCAACTTCTGTAATAAAAGATATTCATAAAATAATATTAAATACATTAATATTAAAGATTTGACCTCACCCACCTTGTCTCTCTAATATCCTGGAACCAACATGGCTACAACCACACCACATACATCTACTTAAAGATGCATTATTCTAAGGACTAGTCTGAGCACAAAAGCAATCCAATACTTAAAACCCATTCTGCTTACTAACATAAATATTCTAATTACTATGTGGAAAGTAGAGAGAAAACTCACTTAAATTTTCAGACTGGCCTAGTCTTGATTAGAAATGTACAAAGGGGAGGGATAGCTCAGTGGTTTGAGCATTGGCCTGCTAAACCCAGGGTTGTGAGTTCAATCCTTGAGGGGGCCACTTAGGGATCTGGGGCAAAAAAAAATTGGTCCTGCTAGTGAAGGCAGGGGGCTGGACTCGTATGACCTTTCGAGGTCCCTTCTAGTTCTAGGAGATTGGTATATCTCCAATTATTATTTTATTATTATAAGCACTAAGATGAATCCTGCCCAAATACTTTAAACAAATCAGAATTTAAATTGCAGTTGAATTCCTCTCCGAGACCATTGCACCTATGTAGATCCAATTGCAGGATCAAGGCCCATATGAGGCAAAACATAAGCTGAGCATTAATACTTCTGTTGAGTAAAGCAATAAACACATGCTTAATATCAAATATGTCCCTTACTGAATAGAGATGGACTTAAATGTGAAGTTGAATTGAGACCTAAAAGAGGCTATATAACTACTAAGATAGATAATTTAAAATATATTAGAACCAAGAAGGAGTCACATGTATCTGTTCATGAACTCACTGGTAGGGGGCATAGGAGGAAGATGACAAGGTTGCAAGAAAGCTAAATGAGCTATTTGCCTCCATCGTCACTCTGGAAAATGAGACAATTCCTTTTCAGAAGCTGCTTTTCACTGACCGGGCAGTGACCTTAGTGTAAGTCTCTAAAGATGAAGTTAGGACGTTAGCCACTCAAACACAGTTAAGAGCCTGTGACCAAATGGTTATTTATTCAAGTCACCAAAGGAAAAATGTGAAGTAGGGGAGAGACTAACATTAGTATTACATGTACGGAATTATTGGAAACTTGGGTGATTTTTCTGTATCCACATTGAAAATATTGCATTTCATTAAACAAAATATATTCCAGTCAGTATATGAAGCCAATATAACGTTAAAAACCCTAACAAATCATCAACTAATAAATGAAAAGAAAAGGGCAGTTTTTCTGCAGTGGTAAGAGCTGCCTTAGATGTGATGCTGTCCAGAAGCATTTGTATATCACTATGTTGTGCTAAATCTCCCCAGAACTGGATTTGCATTGTTTTACAAAGGTGTCCATCACTACAGACTGTCTTTCCTGAATGGACCCAATTGATTGAAAGTGTAACTAAGGAGAAAGTAACACAAGACTTGAATAAGTAGAACCGGATGGAGCCAAAGCAGCATGCCGTAACTAAGGGTACATTGTGCTGCTTTAACCTATTAAAACTAATTGAAAGGATTTGAAAACATCTGAGAGAGCTTACTGGTGGATGTAGCTACATTTAATTTTTTTTTCAAAGGCTTTTAACAAGGTGGTTCTTAAAGTTGTTAAATTACCTAAATAATCAGAGCAAGAGGCAAAAATCCTATTGTGGATTAAGAACTGGTTAAGTGGTAGGAAACAAAGAATCGTTCTAAAAGGCTGCTCCTCTAAACTGTGCTAATAGTTGGGCACTTTAGCCATCGGTGTTGGGACCAGTATCGCTCAAGCGGGATTTGCCAGCCCAAGCAGGATATTTGAGTAGGCTTTTTCTGCAAGCAGAGGTTGTTGGGTGGGTTTTTTTCTCTTGTACATCTGCTTGAGTGCTGTTGCTACTGCAGAGCAGGGCCCAGTTCCACAACAAAGAACTGTTCTGCTTTGTAGAAGGAAAATAAGGAACAAGAGATGCAGCATCCTGTACAAAGCTTTCCCTACTGCAGAACCTTTTGTGCCATCACTTCAGATGGATTATAGATAAAGCACAATACACTGTTTTTATGCAGGGGCCATCTGATACACTCTGACACAACTTCTCCTGTTGAAGAGCCTTCAGCTACACTGAAACAAGAAGCCACTCTCAATCTTTCCTGTATAAGTGAGAAGCCTGAAATCAAGAGTACATTGAAAGCTGCCTTCAGCCATAACTCAAGAGACAAAAATTGGCTGCTTAATAGAAGTGGCCTTCCGTTATGAAGGTGGATCAACTGTCGTCAATAAGTTTGGGGATATTTTGGGGTAATCTCTTACGGCATTGGTTTCTTTTCAAGGGGGCTATCTTGTATAGTTTTCCCTGTACTTATTGCAGTGTCAGCTGTTTAACTCAAAAAAGCAAAAGAGGATAAAAGTACTTCTATTCTTCATGCACCCATGTGGATGAAGACCACTTCTTTCCCTCCCAAACCCAGAGATCTATAGACAGCTCCTACTCAAATAAGCTCTCAGGTATAACTACATGATGCAGAAAATATCCGCACCAAGAGTGAAGAAGAAAGGTCTGAGTAATTATGAATTCCTACCTTTGACATCTTCTGTTCTCTGCTTCATCATAACCTCATGGTGCTAGTAAATCACGGGTATAAGAAACAACCAGGCAAACCATACAACCATGCTTACTTCTGGCCCCTTTATCTCCATGATGTATGTAGTAAGAAATACAGAGGAAAATGGACATAGACCGTCCAACAGCCCACAACATTCATATCTTATCTATATTTACTTCTATGCAGCAAGTAGCTGCACATGCTTGGGGCTATGTATGCCTCTCAACTACACTGGAAATCAATTGGAGGAAGGTCCTAACTATCTTTGTGAATCTGGGCTATAGTGCCCAGCACCATGGGGTCCCATTCCTGGTTGGGATCTGTGGGTGCTATTGTATAATTAAAAAAAAAAAATACGGCTACCCAGATGTTGCTGCTGCTTCTCCCTGTTGGCAGTCTTAGGACCCCGCCAAAAGAAAAACATTATATGAGCCACATGTCCCATGCTGTTACATTTTTTTCATTGATTAGAAAGGGAAGAGAGTTTGGTTTTGTATTGCAGGGCTCCCATTTGTCACAGGATGATAACACTTACGTATTGTATCTTTCTAGCTACTGGCATCTCTCTCTCCACGTCTCATTCTTTTGTCTGTTCTGCCTTCCTGTGATCTTCCCCTTTCTGTCCCCAGTGTGCTAACGACTCCCAAATCCTTTACCGCATATTGAACAACTGCTTTAGCTGTGCAGAGTGAACTTTCCCTTTTGTAGGCCGCGTGCAAATGTTTCCATCATGTGTGCATGCGTGCGCATGCTGTCTTGACTGTGGAGGACAGACTCCTTTATCCCTTACAAAGTGCTTGTCATCTTAAGGTTAATGACCCCTGGACTAACATGAAAAGGCGACTTTGCATGCACGTGACTTGTGCTGACAGTTCTATAGCTCTCTGTCAAGCCTTGGTTGCATTTGGCCGTTTGTATTCTGGAATATTTATTTCATGATTTTATGGCAAGCAACACATCACCTGTTCTTTCATAGCTGCATCAGTGAGTATTTGTGTAAATAGGCCTATGATAAAGGATTCATTGTACTGAAATAGAGAATAAAGGCTCTCTCTGGGAAAAGAAACGGCAAACGCTGCAGCCAACAGGTATATCATGTTTACTCTGCAGTGTCTAATGTAAACTAACTTTAATATTCCAATGACAAATAGAAGTACAGCTGATCTTCATCACTGGGAAACAGTCATCAAACATAGCCCAAAGCAGTATTGTAACTCTGAACCCAAAAGCATTTGTCATTTTTTATTCTGTACAATAATGTGTAAGTTATAAAATATTGACATAATTTTCTACACTGGCATTGGTGCAAATGAAATTTTAAATATCCTCGCCTGAAATGGGGAAGACAAAAGAGGAGCCATGCATCCTTTATTTGTATAGAAAAATCAGGAGAGAAGTACTGGGGGTGGGGGGTGGCGGGGAATGAACATGCTGTCTTTCAGATTCTGAACCAGTGATGCTAACCTATCGAGGTGCAAACAGAGGAGGTAGACGTACACCTCAGGCTTCCAGCTAAATAATGAGCATGATGCAGTCTGTGCTGATAGAATCTAAAACTGCAGAAGAGTCATGGAAATGTGTGGTCATAAGTGGCATCCCAATGTCACATGGTCTCAGCTCCATGAAATGATGGCAAGAAGCAGGTGAAGAGACAGCACCTATGCAGGAAGACTTAAGCTGGCAGTTCACAGTGAGTGCCTGCAGCATCAGTGACATTACCTGTTCCCAGCCCCCAGGGCTTTTTCTCTCAAGCTCTCTAGAGGCAGTTAAGTTCCAGTGGTGCCTGTCTCTCTCCCCAGGCTGAAGAGGAGTGAAGATTCTGCCTCCTCCCTCTTCATCCTTTTCATTCATCCCTCCTGCCCTACTCCCACTATAGCAGTGAGGGTGGTTCCTGATGCACCCTGCTTCCTCTGGGTTTTGGCAAAAGGGAGTAAAGATTTCCTGCTGACAGGGCTCTCTAATTCACTGCCTCTCACTCCATTGGTGGGGAGAGAGTCCAGGAGCTTAGGCAGATTTGACTGACTGACTGACTGTGTGTGTGTGTGTGTGTACATACGCACACATGCAGGAGTGATATGGGGAGTAGACGCAGGAAGGGTTGATTAGTGATGGGAGTGATACGCACAGGGGAATGGGTACGTCCGCCCCCAGCAATTCTCTCACATTTGACAAATATGTGCGTGAAAGGCTTTGATTCATAGTGGGGTTAGGTTTGGTGTTCATCCCAACTAGGACTGGGGGTTCAGATTCAGCTGAACCAAAATCTCAAGAGCTGCTATCAAGAGATTTTGAGTTTGGGGTCAGTGCAAACTATATCCAGAAAACAAGACTCTTGTAGGTCTGGATTTGACGTGAACAAAAACTGTTAGGGCAAACTTGGATTGTGGATTAAAATTTAACCCTTGGCAATTCAAGGGCAAGGCTTGGACCTAAGCTTTTAGTTCAATCCTATAGTTAATGAAAACCATAACATGCCATGATCACTATTTAAAAAATCAACCTTTGCCAACAGATAATCATTTCCTATACTAAGAGTTGGTATCTTGGGTACCACTGTTTGGAAACAGTGGGTAAATGAAAACTCTTGTTAAAAATATCTTCCACTGTAAATTTTGTATTCTAGAGAATTATGTT
This sequence comes from Platysternon megacephalum, assembly GCA_003942145.1. NCBI lineage: Eukaryota > Metazoa > Chordata > Testudines > Platysternidae > Platysternon > Platysternon megacephalum. Next base: position 10,311,270 of record QXTE01000025.1, read on the forward strand.
GGCTGGATAACAGAAATGAAATAACAGAGTACTGAACATAAATGGAAATGGCCAATCACTTGGCACAGTATTAGGTCATGGTATTTCATTCTACTTTGCAATTACAACTCTTTTGCCAGGCTCAAACATACCCAGAAAAGTTATCTGCTTCCCATCACCCTCTCCCACTGTTAGCAGCATTGGAGAACAAATCCTGACACAGGAAACCTAAGAAGGAAGTACTTTCGTGATCCTGGTTGTTAATGAGACTGTCACTCTTCAGGGTATCAAGCCCCAGAAGGCTTGTTGCTAGGCAAAGGAACAAATTAGCTTTGTCACGTTGTTCCATCGATGAGTCTGAAGATCTGAGTTTAAGCAAGCAGCTGAATTCCAGACATGTTTTAATATTTACTTCATTTAAAAACTGGTATTTAGAATGAATTAAACCTTTAACTCATGTTATGTCCTACTATTGGTTTTTGTTGTTTATTGTAGCACTGTCTCCAAAGACTTGCATTAAAATCCTTTTTACTAAAATAACATTTGTAAAGTCTGGTTTTCTGGCTTCCATTTATATTAAATTTTACATAGTGAGTTTGCCATAGACATTATTATGCCATAATCTTTAACAGCATAAGGTATTCATTATCTTGCATATATATAAATGTATCATCCTACCCTGAAATGGCCTTCAGACTTGCAATAATATTGTGGTATCAAAACATCATCTCCATGGAATGAGAGCACTTTACAGTAAACTAGGAGTCTCCACAAATGCGACATCAAGTTGTGTTGCATGCAGCATAATAATGTGATCTTTCTAGGCTTGTCTTGACAGTCATGATGAGACTGCTGTAATTTCTATTCTAGTGAATGGTGAACTGAGATGATTTTTTAAGAAAAACAAACCATGTAAAGTAGCTACTGTACAAACTTCACTGGTTTACTGTTTTGAGTTTAGGTAATTTGACGGTTTATTGCTGATAGCTGAAAAAGTGGCAGTGAAAATGTTTAATCAATCAATAATCTGTCTAGATATGTGCATACACACAGCATACGTGTTGGCACACACACCACACGTGCCTGCATACTGCTTTGACATGAATGCAGAATTTAACTCTTTCAATCCATTCAACAAAAAAGACCCAGGGTGAAATCCTGACCACATTGAAATCAAAATAGTCTACAATCTATGTAGAACTGGGATAATAGCACTGCTTATTTATTTGCGGGGGGCGGGGGGGACGAGACGATGTATACACAAGTGCATGTATAAGAAACTATATTTGTATTTTCACATTTCAAGGAGTGTTTTCCAGAGCCATTTGGCTTACACGTAGCTTTTTGTGTTTGCTTTGTTCAGTGGCATCAAGTAATTTTGAACACAATATTACTGCTGAAGCAAGTATCTGATGCTTGACAGTCATACTTGTGACATGTTTATATGCTACGATGTCCATTTTTAATGAACTAAATGAAATTAGGGGCAGGGTATTTGAGCATAATTTTGCTGCATTAAGCAGTAGCAATAGCACATATGAAAAGAGGATGCTAGGAAAATGTAGTCCTTTTTTTACATTATTTCTGTGTTAGAGGATAGACTGCTGGGTTGACGTAAAAGAAAAAGTTACTGTCCAAATAAATAGAGATGGGGTGGAGAACTTGTTTTGATATTGCCATGGTCTCTTAAAGGTACAGTAAAAATATTGGCATTGGCAAAAGCAGGTGTGACATAAGATTCTGTGTGGGTGGAGGGCAAGGAATGGTTTGGCAACTGCTAAAGAAATAATTCTTAAAAGCGAAGGTTTTTTTTCCATCTAACAACTTTTTTTTTTTTTTTTTTTAAGAAAAAGATTTCCTGTAATTAGGAACCCATACTCTATCCTGCTGCTCCATCAACCAATGCAGCCATGAGTATTTTCCAGTAAATAGCAAGGAAAGAAAATGCCACTGACACCCTATTTTTCTGTGCTATAGGTTACTTTAAAAACCCAAATAGTTCATACAATTTAATGTGTTTAGTTATACACTGTCTTCCAGCTAGGAAATGACTCTTCAGAAATAAAGTTCTGTACGACCATTAGTCTATTCTATTCCCAGTGTGTAAAGGACAAGGGCAAATTCTCAGCTGGTGTAAACACAACTCCCTTGAAGTCAATGGAGCTATAACAGCTTACACCAGCTGACCATCTGCCTCTCTCCCTGCAATGTGGAATTAAATTAGACTGCCCTGGTTTGATGCCACAGCATCCTTCTTCACTGGCAGCTATTATGTGTAGTGATTATCAAAATGTGAGCATGTGGTGACATAGCAGGTAAAATCCCAGGAAACCTATTTCACCACGATGCTGCCACAATGAGAATATTGAGGAGGGACAGAAAATGAAGCATGTGTTGTCCACGCCCACTGTGTCTTGTAACATGCACAAGAGATATATGGAGATATACCTATCTCATAGAACTGGAAGGGACCCTGAAAGGTCATCGGGTCCAGCCCCCTGCCTTCACTAGCAGGACCAAGTACTGATTTTTGCCCCAGATCCCTAAGTGGCCCCCTCAAGGATTGAACTCACAACAGTGATCGGGGAGGGATAGCTCAGTGGTTTGAGCATCGGCCTGCTAAACCCAGGGTTGTGAGTTCAATCCTTGAGGGAGCCACTTAGGGATCTGGGGCAAAAATCAGTACTTGGTCCTGCTAGTGAAGGCAGGGGGCTGGACTCAATGACTTTTCAGCATCTCTTCCAGTTCTATGAGATAGGTATATCTCCATGTATCTCTTGTGCATGTTAGAAGACACAGTGGGTGTAGCGTTTTGAAAAGAAAGTCTGATCAGTGTGAATCTCTTCCTCCAGAAGTGAGGTGAGTAACTTAGAGCTGACTAAGGCAGAAATGAAAGGCTTATTTTTCCACCATCAAATGCAGCTGTTAGCGGTGGTGCTAGGAGATCCTCTGCAGTTTTTGGTGGATGGTTGATAATGCATTTGAAGTAATCTATTCACCTTCGAGTTAGGGATCAAGACAGTGCCCCAGTACTTATTATGAATTATGCATTTCACATTTGACTTCTTTCTCTGTTACAAGTCTCTTCCTATTAGGCTTGCTCTGTTTTCCATTCATTGTTCACATTCCAGATTTAAGCTGATCCAGTCTCCTGAGTTGTTCAACCAGTGAGACACAGTGATATGCTGCACCAGATAACCGTGCAGCATCAGGGTTTCATACTCTGCTGTGAAGGGACATCACTTCGAGTGATGGGAGGCATAGCCTTCAAACACCTGTTTAGTACTGCCATGATCTGTATTTGTTAGCCATCTTGACCTCTACCTTCCCAATATATTAATAAACGTAAGTAGTCTCTGATGATCCTGGGGAGCTGGGCAAAGAATCTACACCGTGCTGTTAGTTTTTCTGTATGTACTATTTTTATGCATGCCTGAGACAATGTTATTTGCTGCTTTGTACTCTTTGCTTAATGGATATATCTCATGCCAAAGTTATTTGCCGTAGTTGCATGCGTTCAGCTGTGTGTTGGACTCCCAGGAATCGCATGTAGATGAGTGGACAGCATTAAATGTTACTTTTTCCTTATTTCATACTACTCTTATTGAACAACCCCCACTGACTGCTGTCTCACATGAACAATTTGACTAGAGTGGTTGGGGTACCACGTTGTTGATTGCCTGCCATGCCCTGTTTGGTGCCCTGCTTTAATTTAAGCGAGTGGTTCTCAACCTATTTACCATTGTGGGCAGGACCGGCTCCAGGTTTTCTGCCACCCCAAGCGGCGGGGAGGGAAAGCCGATCGGCCGCACTTTGGCGGCAGCTTAATCGCGCCGCTCCATTCTTCGGCGGCAGTTCGGCGGCAGGTCCTTCACTCCCTCTCTTCCTGTTCGGCAGCACTTCGGCGGCAGCTCAAACAGGAAGAGAGGGACTGAGGGACCCACCGCCGAATTCCCGCCGAAGATCCGGACATGCCGCCCCAATAGCGGACGGAGTGCCGCCCCTTTGTATTGGCCGCCCCAAGCACCTGCTTCCTTCGCTGGTGCCTGGAGCTGGCCCTGATTGTGGGCCGCATCCAATACTATATCTATGGCCCTGAGGATGTCACATGGGCCGCAGCTCTGTGCTGATCAGGCAGCAGGTGGCCTGCAGGACGCAGGTTGAGAACCACTGATCTAAGCCATAAGAACATAAGAACGGCCATACTGGGTCAGACCAAAGGTCCATCTAGCCCAGTATCCTGGCTTCCAACAGTGGCCAATGCCAGGTGCCCCAGAGGGAATGAACAGAACAGGTAATCATCAAGTCATCCATCCCCTGCCGCCCATTCCCAACTTCTGGCAAACAGAGGCTAGGGACACCATCCCTGCCCATCCCGGCTAATAGCCATTGATGGACCTATCCTCCATTAATTTATCTAGTTCTTTTTTGAACCCTGTTATAGTCTTGGTCTTCACAACATCCTCTGGCAAGGAGTTCCACAGGTTGACTGTGCGTTGTGTGAAGAAATACTTCCTTTTTTTTGTTTTAAACCTGCTGCCTTTTAATTTCATTTGGTGACCCCTAGTTCTTGTATTATGAGAAGTAGTAAACACTTCCTTATTTACTTTCTCCACACCAGTCATGATTTTATAGACCTCTATCATATCCCCCCTTAGTCGTCTCTTTTCCAAGCTGAAAAGTCCCAGTCTTATTAATCTCTCCTCATACGGTAGCCGTTCCATACCCCTAATCATTTTTGTTGCCCTTTTCTGAACCTTTGCCATGTGTCCAAAGTATGCATCTTCCACACCACCTGTTGGATTCACAGGTGGCCTTTAGTTATAATACTACATACCAGTGATTCCCAAACTTTTTTGTATTGGTGACCCCTGTCACACAGCAAGCCTCTGTGTGTGACCCCATGCCTGGCAGGGCTGACACCTGGAGCCCTGCCAGGCATGGGGCTAACAGCTTGCGAATAACCTGTGACTCCCAGTTTGAAGATCCCTGTTTATATACTGTTATCTTTAGTGTAGACAGCACCTCCACCAGTAGATGGTGCTATATCCTTATCTTAATGTTAAGTAGTTGCTCTGACCTGGGGGGTTAGCCACAAGTTAAGTCCTGCCTGTGTGTACTGGAGTTGGCACTTGGGCTGTTCCAATAAATCCCTGTGAGTCCATAAGCAAGTATTACAGTACTTTGGGCCACCTCATAGACTTTAAGATCAGAAGGAACCATTGTGATCATCTAGTCTGACCTCCTGCACATCACAGGCCACAGAACTTCACCCACCCACTCCTGTAATAGACCCATAACCTCTGGCTGAGTTACTGAAGTTCTCAAATCATGATTTAAAGACTTCAAGTTACAGATAATCCACCATTTACTCCATTTTAAACCAGCAAGTGACCTGTGTCCCACATTGCAGAGGAAGGCAAAAAAAAACCACCCCAGGATCTGTGTCAATCTGACCTGGGGGGGAAATTCTTTCCCAACCACAAATATGGTGCTCGGTTAGACCCTGAGCATGTGGGCAAGACCCATCAGCCAGACACCTGGGAAAGAATTCTCTGTAATAACTCATCCCTCCCCACCTAGTGTCCCCTCACGGCCATTGGGAATATTTGCTCCTAGCAGTCACAGATTGCCTACAATGTCATGTGGCTCATCTCATCATACCATCCCCTCCATAAACTTATGAAGCTCAGTTTTAAAACAAGTTCCGTTTTTTACCCCCACTAATCCTCGTGGAAGGCTGTTCCAGAGCTTCATTCTTCTGATGGTTAGAAACCTTTGTCTAATTTCAAGCCTAAACTTGTTGATGGCCAGGTTATACCTACTTGTTCTTGTGTCAACATCGGTGCTTAACTTAAATAACTCTCCCTCCCTGGCATTTGCTGTCTCTAAATATATCAGAGGGATATTCATATCTCCCCTCAGCCTTCATTTGGTTAGGCTAAACAAGCCAAGCTCCTTGAGTCTCCTCTCATAAGGTAGGTTTTCCATTCCTCTGATCATCTTAGTAGCTTTTCTTTGCACCTGTTCCAGTTTGAATTCATCTTTCTTAAACATGGGAGACCAGAATTGCACACAGTATTCCAGTTGAGGTTTCACCAGTGCCTTGTACAATGGCAATAACACTTATCTCTCTCTGCTGGAAATACCTAACCTGATGCATCCTAGGATTGCATTAGTCTTTTTTTTCACAGTGGTATCGCATTGGTGGCTCATAGTTATACAGATATCAACCAATACACCCAGGTCTTTTTCTTCCTCTGTTGCTTCCAGGGCCGGCTCCAGGCACCAGCTGACCAAGCAGGTGCTTGGGGCGGCCACTCGGGAGAGGGGCGGCACGTCCAGCGATTCGGCGGCAATTCGGCGGAGGGGCCCTCACTCCCGCTCGGAGCGAAGGACCTCCCGCCGCATTGCCGCCGCAGATCGCGATCGCGATCGCGGCTTTTTTTTTTTTTTTTTTTTTTTTTTGCTGCCTGGGGCAGCAAAAACCCTGGAGCCGGCGCTGGTTGCTTCCAATTGATATGTTTCCAGTTTATAGCAAAAATTCTTGTTGTTAGTCCCTAAGTGTGTGACCTTTCACTTTGCATTATTAAATTTCATCCCATTTCTATTACTACAGTTTTCAAGGTCCTCCAGATCTCGTAGGATATTCCAGTCGTCCTCCATATTGGCAATACCTCCCAACTTTGTGTCATCCACAAATTTTATTAGTACATTCCCACTTCTTGTGCCAAGGTCATGAATGAAAATGTTAAATAAAATTGATCCCTGAGGAACTCCACTAGTAACCTCCCTCCAGCCTGAGAGGTCACCTTTCAGTATGACCCAATGTAGTCTCCCATTTAACCAGTTCCTTATGCACCTTTCAATTCTTGTATTAATCCCTATCTTCTCCAGTTTAACTAATAACTTCCCATGTGGAACTGAATCAAATGCCTTACTGAAATCCAGGTAGATTTAGATCGCCTGCATTTCCTTAGTCTAAAAAATGAGTTATCTTCTCAAAGAAAGCGATTGGGTTGCTCTGGCATGATCTACCTTTTTGTAAAACCATGTTGTATTTTATTCCAATTGCCATTTACCTCTCTGTACTTAACTACTTTTCTCTTTCAAAATTTGTTCCAAGACCTTGCATACAATTGCAGTCAAACAGGCCTGTAGTTTCCTGGATCACCTTTTCCTCTTTCTTAAAAATAGGTACTATATTAGCAATTCTCCAGTCATGGGGTGTGACCCCCCCCAAATTTACAGATTAAAAATCCTTGCTATTGGGCTTGCAATTTCATGTGCCAGTTCCTTTAATATTTTTGGATGGAGATTATCCAGCCCCTGCCCTCCCCCCCCCAGTTTGGTTCCATTAAGCTGTTTGATTTTGACTTCTACCTCAGATGTGATATCTTCTACTTCCATAGCCTCCTTTCCATTAGCCATATTACCACTACCCCTAAGCTCCTGATTGCCTTTATTAAAAACTGAGACTAAGAGTTCATTTAGGTGTTGGGCCGTGCCTAGATTAATTGATCTCTACCCTATCCTCAGTGCTTAGTGATACCACTTTTTTCCTTGTTTTCTTCTTTATATGGCTATTGAACCTTCTACTATTGGTTTTAATGTCCTTTGCAATGTCCAACTCCGCTGGCTTTTGCCAGTTGTCACTTTTCCCTACACTTTGAGCTCTACGAGGTAGCTTTCCTTGCTGATCCTTCCCATTTTTTATTCCTTATAGGCTTTCTGCTTTCTCTTAATAACCTGTCTGAGATGTTTGGTCTGCGACCCTTCCCAATGAATGTTTCCCCTTGCTTGGGATGCAGGCTTCAGATAGCTTCTGCAACTTTGATTTAAAGTAATTCCAAACCTCCTCCACATAGTTCATTGCACCAACTGAGAATCTGATCCTTTATTTGTATTTTTGGGGTATAAAAACATGAGGTCCTTGGAGAAGACTAGCCACAAATGGTTTGGGGTACTTCCCTTCTTTACCAGCTGAGCATCTAAACAAATATAAGTAGGGCCCTACCAATTTTATGGTCCATTTTGGTCAATTTCATGGTCATAGGATTTTTAAAATTGTAAAGGTCGTGATTTCAGATATTTAAATCTGAAATTTCACTGTGTTGTAACTGTAGGGGTCCTGAACCAAAAGGGGGACAAGGAGGGGTAGGGGTGGTAACAAGGTTATTGTAAGGGGGTCGCAGTATTGCCACCCTTACTTCTGTGCTGCTGCCTTCAAAGCTGGGCCCTCGGTTTGCAGCTGCCACTCTCCGGTGAGCCAGCTCTGAAGGCAGCGCAGAAGTAAGGGTAGCAATACCGCGAGCCCCCTACAATCACCGTGTGACACCCCCCAGCCTCCTTTTGGGTTGGGACCCCCAGTTTGAGAAACACTTGTCTCCCCCGTGAACGCTGTATAGTATAGCGTAAAAGCACACAAACGACCAGATTTAACAGGGGGAGACCAGATTTCACTGTCCGTGATGCGTTTTTCACAGCCATGAATTTGGTAGGGCCCTAAATATACGTTTTTTATTTATTTAATTAATTATTTAATTTCTTCCGGTGACTCTCATTTCTGTGAAAGATGGTCTGTAATTATGTTCTCCCTTGGCTTTCACAGTGTTCTCATACTATTTCGCCCACCTCTTTTTAATTTTTATTTTAAGCCAATGACTAAGGGAAGCAATTTTTAAATTCATTACAGTATTGTCTCTTACAATGTGTCCATAAGAGAATAGCTTATGGTTTTTTCCTAGGATTGAAATTATGGGGCATCTTCAAAGCGCAGCTGAAAGAAACTAGCTGATGCCACAGGTATTGTATGCGCCCTCTTGTATTTGCCTAAAAGGTGCCATTGTTGGAGTGAGGCTCTTATCCTCTAAGTTTAACCTCTGATCACTGGCAGGCATTGCTGCCTTTGTTTCCGCAGGCAATTTAAACTAAAAGCAAACAAACAAACAAAAATTCCATGAGCAGCTGCGAAACATGGCTTCCTGCCAGAGCCAAAGACTCTCCCGGAAAGTTAGTTTAATGCTAATAAAATAAGCATATGCATTATTTTCTGCAGTGAAAAAGCATTCTAACCCGGAAGTAGAAGGCTAAAGGAATGAGCCGCCTCCTGTTCTCTCTGTGCACAAAGTACAGCAGGTTGTGCCTGAATTGTTCCCAAAAAGATCAAAATGGCTCTGATGTCTGCAGGTGTGAAGTAACAGCAAATGGGCTCCTGGCCCAGGCCTGCCAGTAGGTTTTGTGCTACATGGTGTTCAGGACCCTCCACAGATGAATGCATTTTAATAATACTGAAGCTGCAAGGATGTGTGCATGTGAATGCAGTGCCCAGATAGCTGGCATGGGTCTATGAAGAGCTGAATGCATAATTCATAGCTTAATAGAAATACGGACTCAGTTTCTGTTTGTAGAATGTTTGAAGAGTGATTTTTTTTTAATTGAATAATTTTGAACAAATCCAAGATCTCATGTGAGCTCTGTGTCTGTTCAGAATTTGATCTGCTATGTGGTTGGGATTATTCACTCTCTGAGTGAATAAACATAACTTCTTTTTATAATTGGGTTACTGGTCTGAATGAGCAAGGAAAGCAATTTTAAATTCACTTTCTAGAATTATTTGTGTGCAAGAGAGCTTAAATTCACATTTTAAGAGCATTTGTAACTCAGCTATGTGAGTGATGACAGCAGGTAATGTGGGTGAAGGGAATTCATGTTGAAATCCCAATGAATTTTAGTGGGGAAACTAATCCATTATTTGCCCAGCTCTATGCCTAATGCATCCATTGGCCATGTTCATGCAAAGTCTGTGTGGAGGCTAGAAATGGAGCTTTAGAAAGCTTCAATGACTTAACTACGATAAAAATCCAGCTTTATATTTGTGAGTGACCTCAAATAAAAAATTTTTTTCGGCAAGTCATATAAGAACATCCCAGGAACAAGTGAAAATAAATGTGATTTTGCAGGGCCTAATGGTAACTCACTATGGAGTACCATGATTCCAAGTCTTGGGTTTGACAGGGACTGTCAACATACGGAAGTTGAACCGGTTTAAATTAAATTAGTTTTAAATCTATCTAGTTAAATCTTGTGTAGATACGTGTAAGTCTACTTAAATCTGATTTTGTATTGATGATTTAAGAGTATTTACATAAGTCTTAAACTGGATCAGTTTAAATCAATTTAAAAACAGATTTTTAAACACTTGTGCCTTTAGTTGCAGCAGCTCCCTACAGAACTGGCTATGTGTTTCAGACAAAAACATATGAAAGTTATTCAATTAAAAAAAGTTAGACTAAGTTAAATTTGCCCTAAACCGAATGAAACCCTTATGGAAAGATTGTTTTGAGGTTCCAATTAATGTGATTAAGTTCTTGTTTTTCATGGAAAATATAACCTGTGAAGTGTTGTGCTACTGCTGTAGTTTCTTGTTCATATACATTCTGACTTGGGTGAACCAGGTTTAGTTATGATGCATCGGTGGGTGGAGAGAGCTTTTCTTTCTTTTTGCCGTGAACCACAATCAGAACAAGTTTATCTACCAAAACCCTCTTAGCTTATATGGCTCTGTCTGTTCATGATGCAAGAATCTGTCAGCGGCAAAATGAAATAATTGATGCTAATGCAAAGGAATGCTCTGCTCATGAAGCTCCAGACTGTGTGTTCTCTGTATGGCCTCTCAAGGTTCAGAGAATTAGCATAATAAGAGACCCCCAACTTATGAAAACATGAGTTTCCATTTAAGGTCTAATTATCTAAGGAAGGATTTTCTGGAGCAAAATCAGACAGAACTGGATCTTTAATGCGGTAGGTTTAGTCAGTTAATCTGTTTTATCTACTTTTCTTTCTTCTTTTAAGTTAATGCTCCAAACTGACAACGCTTTCTCCACAACATGAATGGGAAGGCCAACTAGAGTACAAACTTCCCCATGCCACTCGGCCTGTGTGTGCAAACTAAACTCTGTCAGGATTGGGAGAAGAGAGTTCAGGCTATTCAGTCTTTGGCCTCTCTGGATGGGGACTGTTAACAAAGATTCCAATTAGTGCCCATTGTGGCGATGGTTCTTGTGACTTGGATTCAGGTCCACTAGGAATTGAACTGAGGCCAGCTGCCCATTTCACACAGGTCATCAAACTAGCAGCTTGGCCCTGGTTCAGATCAATGTCTGTTGTCAGTACACTTTCCTTATTTTAGGGGGAACCCAGCTTAACCTTAGAAGCTACATGGCTGACATGCTGTATTAAAACACTGACAGTATGTTCTAATTTTTTTTCTTTGCAGCTAAACTTCGAAACAACCGAATAGTATGGCTGATGCCAGAGATGTTTTCATTTATCAGTCTGCTGGAAAATACATAGGCCTAGATTAATTCCTCATTGTCCAGCTTCCGCCTATTTAGCCCCAGGGGACAACTCTTAGGATTTGAAGCTACAGGAAGGGAGATTGCCATGGCAGAGTGTGTCCATATCCTTCCTCCTTCTGAGGAGTTCACAGACAAAGCTAGGATGGGTTGGCCAGTTCTGCCCAAGGATGAGTAGTGGCCAACATGAGTACAGGATGTCCTGATTCAACAGCTCTTCTGGAGAGGTTGCTCTGGAGTCCTGCCTGGAACTCACAATTGTTCTTCCCCCACTAGGAAGCCCCGAAGGTTGATCCGCTGTGGTAGAGATGTGCCATTTACACCACCTCTGTTCCTACTGGGGTAAATTTAGCCCAGTGACTTTTTTTGCCAATGCAGTTTTTAGTTAATAAGGATACCACAATCAATAGAGTTTCCATCCAGAGCCCATCTCTTGACTTAATAGGAGTACCTTGGAAATGTCATACCATCTAGAAGAAGCTTCATACAATCCATAATATCCTCCACAGGGTGTCCCATTTTTGTTTTTAAAACAGTGGAAAATAATGAAACAAAAATAGACAGACTCTCTCTGCTAGCCTTTTATCAATGTAATGAAACAATCCTCACTAGCTTGTTAATCAGATAGTTTTGCTCTGCCCGTCTCAGACATGCCAACCTAGACTCTTTAATAATGCAAAAGGCAAGTATGTTTAAAATTAATTTTTTTTCAGCAGTTGGTTGGTTAGAGACACAATGCTTGGCACAGCATTATTGGTCACGAGCAATAAAAGAGCTTTTCCAGCTTTCTGCCTGAGAGCAGTAAAATTGAGCAACCAGCATTGTTACACTTCTTTTATCCTTACATTTTAGTAATTGGAGAGTCAGTGTCTCTCTCTCTCTCTCTCTATTTGTGAATAAAATGTTTGGGGCTGAATTCAGAACCACTGTAAGCAGCCCAGCACACATGAAGGGCTGTGGGATCAATTTGTCACTGAAGTCATTTCACTCCTGGGGTGTAAGCGGAGAACATAGGCTACCTTCCTGTAACTTTCCCCAATGTATTATTTAATGGGTGTGCAAGTTTCTTCCGTCTATCCTCTGAGAGCATCTACTGGTAGCAGGAAACACAGCTACCAGGAGCCCTCCTAAGAAGGCCTGCTTTACCCCCTCAGATATAATTTATGCCAATGACTCCTCTGTGCATTTGGCCCATTGATTCTCCACTGAGGTTGGCATGTGAAGGAAGAATGTTTTTGTTTTATTGCAGAAACAAGGGCAGGCAAATTGGCAGCAAATAACGTAGGCCATAGTGACAATGTACAGTCAACTAGAGAGGGTCAGAAGAATGTGGTGCGCCATTAACTTTGTTTACATTATTGACATGTATTATAAGTTGTCCTGGGACCGGGCAAAGTTCTTACCCAGCTCCAGCAGAGAGAGTGCACGCTCTGCGGTAGGCTTCCCTTTCTTATGGTACATCATTTACTGATAACTGAAATAACAAAACATCAAGCTCAGCCCAAGCTTTCTTCCCCTGGGCTAGGCATGATTTCTCTATCCTAATTCCTAGTTTCCTCTCCCTGGAGCCACTCCCACCTCCCATAATCCAGTCTGGAGTGAACTAGCCATACCTGCCTGAGAGAGCCAGCAGGAATCAATGTTTCCATGCAGAATTCCAACACATGTGAATGAAGTGAGTCAACATAAGCCCCTGCCACCTATCATCTTCCTTTAATTGACCGTTCCTAATTATTTTATGAAGCAGTGAATATCATTTACAGGTCTGTCTCATCTTACGCTGGGGTTACGTTCCGCGGTCAGCGTGTAAAGCGAAAACCGCGTATAGTCAAAATTACATTGAGTGTAATGGCGGGCAGAATCGCCCGCACTACAGAAACAGTATTTAAATTGTTATTTTTCTCTCTCTTTTTTTTTTTTTTCCCCTTGTTTTTGCCGGCCGCGTAAAGCTGAAATCGCACACGTTAAATGCGCCTAAGATGCGACAGACCTGTATTTGAGTGTTGTGGATTTGACGGACTCCAAGTTAATGGTTGAGGGTCAGATTGTGCTTTACAAAGACCTAATTTCACTGTAGTTGTGTAATGAGTGTAAATAAATGGAGAGAGAGCCAAAGCCAGTCCACAGGTGAAGAAAGTGTGCATGGTTATGTATTGCTTTATACAGGCACCTTGCATTTTCCAAACTCTCATTTCACAATAGCAAATTTTGCACCTAATTTTAAGGGGCACCGATTTTAAACAAACTGCCTGATGCTAAAACAATGTGGCTTATTACCAGGCTCAATTCAACAGGATATTAATGTTCAACAAATCAAGACTACTTAAATGATACCTCACAAGGTATACTTTGTACAAAACACATCATAATCACATCACAGTGGTGAATATGAGGGTTCCAGGGTGCTGTTTTGAGATACAGGTCTGTCTCATCTTACGCGCATTTAACATGCGTGATTTCAGCTTTACGCAGTCGGAAAAAAAAAAGAAAAATAGCAATTTATGTACTGTTCCTGTAGTGCGGGCGATTCTGCCCACCATTACACTCAATGTAATTTTGACTATACGCGGTTTTCGCTTTACGCGCTGACCGCGGAACGTAACCCCAGCGTAAGATGAGACAGACCTGTAGTGTCACAATGGTATCTAGTGGCTTAAGAGGTCTGTCTTTTCAAATACGCTGTGCATCTAAAAGTGCCCAATTAATTTTCAGCAAGACAGTTCATTGGCTTTGGGAGGCTAAACTACTCCTACTATATTGTAGATCCGCTTTAGCCTGATCTATTCTGAACCATTTTACTGCAACCTCATTTATTTCTACTTAGATCACAATTAGCGACAGCTAAACATCAAATATTTGAGTCCTTCTACAAAAATCCTTGGTCTAGAAATCAGGCAGAAACTTCCTGAAAACAAGTCCTTACTAGATTTCCAGTGAGTCCTAGCTTCTCATTGGTTAAAAATGTACAGTTTTTTTGCTGTAGTAGTTTGGTATTTCTGCTTCAGTTACTTCACCCATCTCTACCTGGCTTTAAATGCCTTCATGAGAATCTGAACATTCTTTATAGAAAAGATAGTATATTCTAAATCTATAAGCTTCCATTTGAGACTGGTTACTAATTAACTTAATGAATGGAACAAAATAAGCTCTATAGAAACATCCAAAGAAGGAACAGAAAGTTCTACTTTATTTATCTTGTGGTACTTAAAAGGAAGCTTCAGTTTGGAGATAAATAACACACTTATTTCTAGATTTCTAAAATATATGATCAGACACAGAGCACATATCTGTGAGGATACTCTGTAGTTCATCAGCTGATAAAGCCTTTTTCAAAAGGCCTCCCAAGAAGCTGTTAAAGATAGTCAGTCATAAGGTGACCGGTAGAGAGTGTCATGGATTCGCCAACAGGCAGAAAACAATGAACAGGAGAAAGTGCCAATATGGCAAAAGGTTAATAGCAGAGTGCTCTAATGTTCCAAGCTAGAACCAATGTTTAACATATGCGTTAATGATCTACAAAAGAAAGGTGAACAGTGAGGTAGGAAAACATGAGGATGACACAGTTACCTGAGTGCCTCTGAAGTCTCTTTCAGCCGTCTGTAGTCTTGGCTAATCTAACAATGAAAGGGGCGCATGACGGCAGCTGAAGTTCACTGTCGACAAATGCAAAATAATGCACAGTGGAAGGAATAACTTGACCTGCACATAAACTCTGCGACTTCTAATTCAACTGTAACTATGACGTGGAAAAGACGTGAGTGTCCTTGTGATCATTTAAATGAACAGAAACCCTCTGTTCAATGCGCAGCTGCAGTCAGAAGAGCAAACAAAATGTTAGGCTGCATAAAGAATGGGATGGGAAATAATACTGAAAATATTATGCCTCCCCTGGAACATGGTGTTGATTCTAGTTGTAAAAGGACACAGTAGGAATAGGGGTGGGAGGAGGGGCTCCGAGATGAGCCAGAAAAACGACATGTGGCATGGAAAGAGTTGCATATGAAGAAATACTGAAAATTTTATGAGAGTTTAGTTAACAGAGGAGATGAATAAGAGGGGACATGGTGGAGATATTGAAAATAATGAATGGTCTGGAGAAGGTACTTCTTGCAGTTCTCTTGACCCTGTCTCACAATAAGAGAACAAGGGGATATTCAATTCTGTGAGGCAGAACATGGTGGACAAACTTAAAAGGCCCCCTCCGCTTCAGTAACAGCTCTTTCACTTATAATTTTGCTCTGTGGGGAGGCATTATTCAAGTGGTAAAATACTCTTCTTTCCCAGCCGGTCAGTGGCTAACCTTACTGTAGAAAAGCAAACAGAACTATTGTGGTTATTACAGGAGATATTTAAGTCACATACTTTAAAAAGCTGTTTGCCTCCCCAGTTATGCTATTGCTCCACTGTGGAAACAATACAGTATCCTTTACATGAGAGCCTCACTGAGATTATACGTAATGCATGTTTATATTTTGTAAGATTTAGAATTGTATGGAACTTGTAATATGCAATTCGCGCCTAGTCCTTAAAGTTAAGCATGAGCACTCTCCCATGGGCATAATTACTTTCACACCCCTGAGCGAGTAAGTTACATTGACTTAAGTGGTAGTGTAGACAAGCCCAGAGAGTGGCATGGGGGTAAACTTCTGACCTCATTGAAGTTAATGGCAGTACTCCCATTGATTTCAATAGGGACAGGGTTTCATCCCCTGTGAGCAGGGACTGCTTGCTCCCTAATCCTACTGGCAGGCAATTGACCTGAAATGGGGAAGAGGAATATGACCTAATCCTATTCCCTTTCATGCCAGTCCATGGAGCGAAAAAGTACTATCCCCTCAGTGTGCACAAGAAGCAGCCCTGGGGTAGAGTGTCAACAGGGCTCTTCCTGCAACCAGAGATGCCTGAGAAATAGGGATACCCTAGCAACATACCCCTTTTACCCTGGAAAAACTCCCTGAATCCCAGGCCAGTAAGAGGAGCTGAAGGAGATGCTATAGCAATCCTACAGCACTAGGGGGTTTCCCTATACGGGAACACCTAGCAGGATCGAATCACATGACCCCCATGTTCAGTGGATACTGTTTTATCTGTGGTATATCACCAGTGCCCAGAGATGGTGGTACTAGCCCACTGGGGGGCCTAAGCAGGAATGCCCCCCCCCCGCACATAATCATTAATAGGGGGCCCCTTGAGCTGCTCGGAGCCCTAAGCAATTGCTTAGTCTGCATATGTCTAGTGCCAGCTCTGGGTGGATACGAGACAGGGAGGGCCTGTGAGCTACTACAGAGAACTGTCTCTCAGATGTCTGGCTGGTGGGTCTCGCCCACATGCTCAGGGTCTAACTGATTGCCATGTTTGAGGTCAGGAAACCGTTTTCCCCCAGGTCAGATTGGCAGAGAAAATGAGAGGTTCTTTTGCCTTTCTCTGCAACATGGTGCATGGGTCACTTGCTGGCTTGAACTAAAGTAAATGGTGAATTCGCTCTACATGAAGTCTCTAAATCAAGCTTTGAGGACATCAGTAACTCAGCCAGAGGTGAGGAGCCTATTGCTGAAGTGGGTAGATAAGGTTCTGCAGCCTGCGATTTGCAGGAGGTCAGATTAGATGAGCATGATGGGCCCTTCTGGCCTTAAAGTCTAAGTCGTGGTTTTCAAAACATGTCTTTTATCTTAAGAGTTTTAAAAATTATGTTGGCTTTTTATTGGAACCAAGTGCCTTAGTTATGAGTCATGATGTACAGGATTCAGAGCCAGACACTAAAAATGGCCCCAAATAACTTGTCTATATATGAAAAACATCAGTGTTTTTAAAGTACATCATCAAAGCCGGAAGCAAGTACTGACTGTCCCATTGGGAAGCCGAGACTCCTGACTTTCCAGTGCAATCAAGCACCCATTTCTGGCCCTCCAGGGGCCACGACAACAGATTCTAAAGTAGTACTATCACTTTTATGTATAGAAAAGCTGTAATTAAATCTTGCCCATATTTAAGCCAGGGCAGTGGGGGAAGAGGGAATTCCACATTTTGCAGAAAAGGAGGAAATGTTACTCTGTCAGACTGATCCAAAAACCATGCCAGCTGTCTGAAACTGCTCAGCGGTGTAGGTATGTCAGAATAACTTCTCGGGTAAATTAATTAGTGGGCAGAGGGGCAGGTAAAGTGGTCAGAGAAATTTATCACATGGCTCTGGAATTTATTATGTGGTGATCACCTATATATATATATATAGTGCAAAAATATAAAAAAATCTTTATGCATGTGTGTAATATAAAATATACATGTGGCATTTATATAAATGTCACGTAAGTAATAAAATCAGAGGTAACAATTGTGTGTGTGTGTGTATGTATGTATGTGTATATATAAGTACATTTCCTTACTTATATGGCCAGAGATTTAAATATACAAGATTTTTTGGGTAATGATATTTTATTTTCACTGCAGTTGCGTTATTCTGAATTTATCTCTGTAATGGATAGCAGGAAGAGCTACCTTTAGTGGCCAAAGAGATAAAAGATGCTGTCCGAGTTCACTGAAGTACATGAATATATATTTTTTGTTCCCTTATGGTTTCTACCAGCTATGTTCAATCTTGTGAACATCCATTCTAACATGACCGTTTACGTTTCATATGTAAGCTGACCTTTATTATTAGAATTAGTATAACAAGCTCCTCATTTTAGAAAATATCAATGCTTAAAACAAAGTTTACAGGAGTCACTTCCACAATATTATATTACTTCCCTACACAGAGAAGTCGTGCGCTGCAAATTAGAGCAATGAAAGACCACGTTGTAGCTGATAACACCCAAAGAGGAGAAACGGGTTTTGCCAGGGCCGGCGCAACCCATTAGGCGACCTAGGCGGTCGCCTAGGGCGCTAAGCTTTGGGGGGAGCCGGCCGCCCCGGTCGTCAGCGCATTTCGGGGGCGGGACCTTCCGCCGCCTCTGTCGGGGGCGGCATTTTGGGGGCGGGACCGCTTCTGGGTTTTGCTATAAAATACAAATATTGAGTACTTTACAACAGCTTCTTGGTTTAAATTCCTAGCAGACATGTTATGCGAGGCCCTGTGATGAAGGTTAGAGTCAGACAGCAATACTGTTTAGAACTCTTGTACAAAAAATATTATTTTAAAAGTCTGTGCAACCATCTTAGGAAATGGATGAATTAAAGTGATGTGCCCTGTTATCAGAAGCTGCCAAAATTTTAATTATAAACCCCTTCAGTTCTCTTCAATCTGAAAAACTGTATTGACTTATGATCGTTCCGTGCCTTAACTACCTTCCTTCTAATGAGAGCTTTAGTTTTGCTGCAGTATGGACTTATTTACTGCAGTATTCAAGGAAAAAAGTTCCACTTCAAAAAAACAAAGTGGATCATTTATAAAGTGAAAAATAAGTTGATTTAAACCCATCCAGAAATTGGAATAGTAGAAGCATTAATTAATCTGCTTCCTGTAGATATCAAACTATAAAGCTTCATAAATAGCCCATCTATTAAAAGAGAGAGAAAATTGAAGGTCAGGAGGAAGTCAGAAATCTCATTTCAATCCAGCCTGTCCTTTAAATTAACAATTGTTCCCCACAATATCTTCTTCCATTCAGATAGATGACCTGCCACTTATATTGGTGCTTTTGATAGTTATACAATATATGATAAAGTTCTTTAAATGGTATGATTTTAAACAGACTGGCTAATATGTGGGACAGTAAGGGCCCAGTTCTCTGAGCTGCTGAGCTCCCGTTTCCTCACAGAAGGAACTCAGCACCTCGCAGGATTGTGTCTTTGCTCTGAAATTCCCTGTGACTAGCTGTTGAAATTGCATTACCCACTGGGAAAAGCAGTGAGGGTTTTTTTTAAATGCTCAGCTCCTGGTATCAGCAATGGCCGTAGTGCTGAGCAATTTCTGGAGACAGATGGTCGGTTGAGGTTAGTGGCTCTTGGAGACCCAGCTGCTTTTCTGACTTTTACATCCTTAGTTTGTTATTAATCCTCAGGATCAGGAACTAGCCTTTGGTTTGATTGTTCTTGCCTTTAGGGAACCACTCTACATGAGTGAAGAAATTCTCCTCCATGTATGGGCCGTCCTTTGCATCATTTTATGTCCCCATGTTCTTGTATCTGACGCTAGCTCAAACCCCATTCTATCGTCTGTTCTCTCTAAAATGTTCTATACCCCAGAGAGGTCCACTCTCAGATGCTGGTTTCTCTGACATGTGGCCTAGTGGATGGAGCATTGGGCTGGCACTCAGGAGTCTTGGGTTCTATTTGCAGCTCTGCCACTGACCTGCTCTGTGCCACTGCTCTGTGCCTCAGTTTCCCCATCTGTAAACTGGGGATAATGCTTTCTCCTTTGTACAGAGCTTTGATCGACTGATGAAAAGCACTATATGCAAGCTAGGCATATCAGGTGTTTACAGGATCAGGGCCTGAATCTCCTCATTTCCAAAGAACACAGACCTAGAGTCTGACACATTCCTATGCACACGAGTAATTTTACGGATGCAGTGACTTCATTGTCTTCAGTGGTAGTACTTGTATGAGTAAAGATACTCAGTCATCAGTGCTAATAACATCAAGCCTTAGTTTCTTTGTGTTCTGAATAACTATCATGAGTCCTACACTAATACCTTCTCTACATTTCAATATATTTTACCAGGTGCTGAGGGAAGAGTCTTGTGATGAGGCTGTAACTCAGGTGATCTGGGCTCAATTCCCAGCTCTGCCACAGATTCTCAGGCTCCCTGTGTAACCTTGAACAAGTCACTTCATCTCTCTCTCTCTCGTCTGTTTAGATTTTAAGATCTTTTGGACATGGATTATCCCTGATGTATTTGTACAGCACTGAGCACAATAGGGCCTTGATCTATTAGTTTGAGCCTCTAGGCACTACCGAAATGCAAATAATATGTAATAATAAGGTGACCGGAACTGTGCTAAATTTTCCACGGGTAGCTTTGCCAACTTCCAATGCAATATTAGAATAATTAACTATAGTGTTATATTTCTTCCTGCTACACCAGTCTCCTGGAAATCTTTTCTTTTGTTTACTGCAGTTTATCATGTCAAAGGTTTTAGAGCTGTGTCATAGACTCCTCTGGCCCTTTTATCCTATATTTTAATTCCTGTGACTGTGTGTGTGTTAATCCCTAGCTCAACAGCAAATTATTTCTCCATAGTGAATTGATCGAGCCACTTATGTACTTATGTTGTACTCAAACTATTCTGAAGTTTATTATCTTCCTGTTTATATTGACCATCCCATTAGTTTTGTGCTGTCAACAGAATTTACCCCACTGTGCTGCCTGTTCATTCTTCCAGGTTACTTTTACATACATTTCCATCCACTGAAATCCACCAGCCTCTTGTGAATTTTCAATGATCCTAACAGGTTTCTGTACATTTTCCCAGTTTCTCTCTAGAATTTTCTGTTATATTAAACTCTGTTCCATTACAATCCTGCCCCCCCTTCCTTCCTTCCATTCCAGTAAGCTTTGTCTTTGATGGCCAGTTCATTATCCAGTCAAAAGGGCAGTTCCTCAGCTGGTGTAAATTGTCATAACTCTAGTTGGGGTTGTGGAAGAAAAGACCTCCCCCCCGCTTAATTGTCTAGGCCTTTGTTTGTGGGCCCGGGCATGTCTTGTAGCTAACAGGCCCAAAGCCTGAACCAAACTGGCTGCGTCCCCTGAAGGGGGGATGGAGGGGGGGAGGCCAACGAAAAGCCCCAAAAAAACAGGAACTATTTGTAATATGTGTTGCTAAAGGCTTTTATAATATAGTAACTGCTTGAATAAGATAATGTTGTAACCGATAAGCATAAACATGTATATCTGTAGCCCCATGCCCTCCCCTACACCTGTTGTGTAACTACCCCATGATATCATTGTACCCTATGACATACATGGTGTAATGGTACCCCATAAAAGGTATGGTTGCTAAACACTGGAAAGTACCAGCAGAGACCCTAACCCTTCTTACATCCATAAAAGGTATGCTTGCAACCACATTGGAAAGAACCAAAAAGACCCAAGAAGACCCTAACTCTTGTCATGTGGTAACTCCAAATAAGGGCAGTTATTATCTAAGTGTGTGATGTATTTGCGGTTTTCAGCTTTATATACTCGGGCGATGCTTTGTAAAGGGGGGTGCAGTATCCACTCTGCTACCCCCCAACGCGTTAGTGTGTGTTCAATAAATGGGCCTCAGGCTTGAGTCTCTGATCAAATTATTGCCTTGGGTGGTTTTTCCACGACAGGGTTCTACACTAAATAGTGGGTATTATACTAAAAATGCATGGAATAACCTTTAAATCCTCTAGGCCTAGGAGGGAACCCATGTTGCTTTAGTACACAGTGGGTACTGACCAGCATAATGATATTTTGATTATAGTAGCATTGAAGGGGGATTACAGTCTTAGATCCTGATCCCGCAAACATGCCCACACTTAACTTTCATCATGCGAGTAGGGACTACTTGGATGCTTAAGTTAGGGTGACCAGACCGCAAGTGTGAAACATTGGGACAGGGGATGGGGGGTAATAGGAGGCTATATAAGAAAAATACCCCAAAATCGGGACTGTCCCTATAAAATCGGGACATCTGGTCACCCTAGCTTAAGTGTTTGCAGGATCAGAGCCTTATCAGGCATTCTGTTCAAGTTCTTTTCATGACAGTTTGTCAAAGGTAAGCTCCATGACTCTTGTTTTTTGGCCAGGGGGTGGGTAGCTGTGTGGGTGCATGTGACAGAGAGGGAGAGATCTTTGAATCTGACTCATTTGGGAAGGCAGCCACTCTTCTAGTCGGCGAATGATAAAATACTGTGTACAGCATTTGAAATAATCAATGACTCAGCAGCTTGGCTTGTCCCAGGATGACGAGCTCGCAAGTCATTGATCTATCATCCAATATACAATTAGATGTTTCCCTTTCTCCCTGGGGTTCCACCCATGATTAATATATATTGATTTTATTTTTTTACACCAACTTGGAGATTGGCCTCTTGGCATATTTTCATATTTCAGTGGATCCAGATATTTTGGTTTTCTACAGTCTGGACTTTTTCAGTCTTTAACAGAAGAAAGGGACATTAGAGACACTCATAAATTCTAAGGCCAGGAGGGACCATTGTGATCATCTTGTCTGACACATAAGTATAGAGGGTCAGATTCTGAACAATGGTGTTATTTCTAAATCTAATTAATTGTGTAACGAAGGGTCATTAAGGCATCCAAAGAACAATAAAAAGATATTGTATGCAGACTCTAGCCTTCCTCAGCCAAAGAATCTAACACCATGGTCTTAACGCTGACCTAACCTTCTACTGTTCCCATTCCTGTCAAATTCATTGCTACACAACTTAAATCATTCTGTGCTACTTTTTATGCTGATATTATCTTTGTGTCTGGAATCTGTTATTGGAATTTCATTTTCTAATATATTCATTCTGTTATACTGGCATTGTGTACTACTTATGACCTTTTCAATATTCTGTCATTTGAGTGACTGCCTATTCTTTCTGCTATTTAGAGGGTTTTGCTCTGTAGGGAAGGAATAACCACATGGACAACTAATGAAAATGCAGACACTGAAATGATCAAAACAGTTTCTTAAACAGCTACAATGCAGTAAATGTATTAAGCTCTACAATTTTGATATGGCAGCCTTGCTGCAAAGATAGTGTTCAGTCCTACTCACATTGAAGTCAATGGGAGTTTTGCCATTGTCCTATTAATTTGTAATGAGAGCAGAAAACAATATAGCAGGGTTTTTGTGGCAAAACCTGTAATTAGAATTGGAAATTATGGCTGCAAGTTATATTGTCTTATACTCAGATTCACCTCATCTTAGACAGCTTCTTACAGAGTATGCTTAATAAGGAAAAGAAACCAAAGCCATATGGCTTAACCATAAGGCTTAATAAGAAGCAAAAATTATGGTCCTTATACAGGCAAACCCCATTGATTTCAAACATGTGAAAAAAAAATTAGTTTCTGGAAAGCACAGCTGGAGAAGGAAGAAGCACAAGACGTTTAGGCTCCATGTACTCTTTATTTTAGAGACGGATAGAATTATGGGGTCTAGATCTGAGTTTATTTCCCTGACCAGTAAAACTGAACCCAGAAAGGTACAAAGAAACTATGACATCTTGGGCACAATCCTTGGATCTGTTTAAACTGTATTTGATACAGGACCTAGTGGGGAGGAGGAAGGGTTGCTTTATGCCCCATCTAATGCTAGAGCGGATCAGTGGTCAGTTTAGCCCTCATTGCAATTTAGAGTAACATCAAGGTTGCTATAAATGATCCCCATCTGCAACAGCCCCCAAGGGTTGGTAGGCAGCCAGAGATCACTGCCACACAGAGGAGAAATGGTATAGGACCAGCTACACTGGTTCTATGGTACTGAAAGATTCCCCTATTCAAGGGGAATTCTCAGCTGGCACTCAAGCCATGATTGTCTGCTATGTGCTGCTGAAATGTCTGGCCTTTTATGATGATTATTTAAAGGCTAAATGGTAGAAGCGGTTGGGTAATAACTCAAAGCACAACTGATGGGCAGGTTATGGAGGTAGAGTAGAACTTTAATTCGCATGAATGAAAACAGACAGGGGGTTCTGAAGAGGCATTTCAAATCTCCTAGCTTGTATGAAATCAGATGGTGCATGTACTCTCACACTTTCGTGAAGGGGGCGGTACAAAAACTTATACAGATTAGAATAGAATTCAGTTTTGCTACCAGTCTTCCGTGGAGCTTTAACTAGAATAAGGGAAGTGACACTTTCTTTTCATATGGCACACATGACATGAAACTTGTAGCTGACAAATTTGGACACTATATTTGGAGTAACCTAATATGAGAGCGAACTTGTGCATCGGATGATGAGAGTAAAAAATGCTAATACTTTTTAGAACTCACCAGCAGTCCCCATCTGGTTAGACTGTAATCTCTTTGAGACTGCAATCATCTTTGACTGGGTTTGTATAGTATCTGGCACATTGGGGTCCCAATTCTGATTGGGAACATTATGTCCTACCATAATCGGAAGACAGGATACAGGGCTAGATGGACCTTTGGTCTGACCTAGTCTGACCGTTCTTGTGTTCTTATTACGGAATGACTCCCATTGACCTTCAATAGGCTTTGGATTATTACCTACATGAAGGAACATCTGAAAGACGATAGTTGTTTAATAAAATATTCTCCATTACTGATTTATTCCTAGAAGTGTAACTGCCAAGATGGGTATGCAGTGTAGTTGTATCTGTGTCGGTCCCAGGATATTAGCGAGACAAGGTGGGTGAGGTAATATCTTTTATTGGACCGACTTCTGTTGAGAGAGAGAGATGCTTTTGAGCCACACAGAGCTCTTCTTCAGGTCTGGGAAAGGTACTCCAAGCATAGAGTGCTAGGTGTTAACAGGCCACTCTGCCTTGAATGTTCCCTTGGAATATGTGTTAACTACTTATGCTAAACAAGCTGTTCCACCTTGCATTTAGTTGTGACGCTCTGGATACCTTTCCTAGAGCTGAAGAAAAGCTCTGTGTGGCTCAAAAGTTTGTCTCTGTTGGTCCAATAAAAGATATTCCCTCTCCCACCTTGTCTCTTTAAGATGGGCATGAGTGATTCATCATTTGTTGCATGAACTGCTTTTAGTAAACTGACAGCATTGCACCGAATGGGAAAATTTTCAGCCAGCCTCACATTGGCCTGCAATTTTTGTATGTATGCCCTTGCATATGTAAGTGTGACTGCACCTGAAAAAACAGACATGTGACTGACTGGATAGCTGTCTGCCCAGTTTTTGTACTGAAAAAGTTGTCTGTGCATGCAAAATCAATGGTCCAGTCAATAGCACACAAATGGACATGCAAAATCATGGGCTGGGCCTGAAAATGTGACCCTTATGGTTAAATGTGTAAGTTAGGGCTTGGCTACACTGGCAAGTTACAGCGCAATAAAGCTGCCCACAGCGCTGTAACTCACTACCCGTCCCCACTGGCAAGGCACTTCCAGCGCTGTATCTCCGTGGCTACAGCGCTGCAGGTGCTCCACCTCCCCGAGAAGATTAACAGCTGTGCCGGAGTGGGTGAGACGCTGGTGCTCCAGTGTAAACGGGGAGTAAGCTTATTACGCAGTGATTGACCTCCGGAAACTCCCCATAATCCTTGTAAGTGAAGCTTCCTCTCTTGTTCCTCTCCTTGTTTTGTTGTGAACTCCGGAGGGAAGCTGCTTATCCAAAAAACAAACAGTTACTGTTTGCTGTGAATGAGTAGAGGCAGGCAGGCAGACAGGGGGGCTCCCTTTGGAAGGCCCACAGCTAATGTTTGCTTGAAGAGAGAGGCAGTGCGCGGGGGGGGGTCCATTTCGGCGAGCGGCTGCTTATCTGGTCTGTGAGAAAAAAACAAACGGCTGCTGTTTGCTTTCAGTGAGAGAGAGGGGTGGAGGAGGGAGGGGGATCGGAACTTGCAAGGCAGGGTGCTGACCAGGGCCGGCTCCAGGCACCAGCTGAACAAGCCGGTGCTTGGGGCGGCCTCTCGGGAGAGGGGCGGCCCGTCCAGCTATTCGGCGGCAATTCGGCGGAGGGTCCCTCACTCCCGCTCGGAGCGAAGGACCTCCCGCCGAATTGGCGCCGCAGATCGCGATCGCGGCTTTTTTTTTTTTTTTTTTTTTTTCCTGGGGCCGCAAAAACCCCGGAGCCGGCGCTGGTGCTGACACAGTGTCAGCCCTCCAAAACTCCACTCTCTCTCCCCCCACGTTCCCTGTCACACTCCACCCCACCCCCCCCTTTGAAAAGCACATGGCAGCCACTTGAACCCTGGGCTAGCTGCCCATAATGCACCGCTCGCAATGCCGCTGCAAAAGCTGCAAATTTGGCCACGACAGTGCGCTGGTAGCTGTCAGTGTGGACAGACTGCAGCGCTCTCCCTATTCAGCTGTACGAAGACAGGTTTAACTCACAGCGCTGTACAGCTGCAAGTGTAGCCAAGCCCCAAGTCACCAGGACTGTCGATTAGTTGCAGTTAACTCATGCGGTTAACTCAAAAATATTAATCACGATTAAAAAAATTAATCGCGATTAATCACACTTTTAATCGCACTGTTAAACACTAGAATACCAGATAATGACTCAGATAATGAAAATGAACGTTCATCGGTCCGCACCGCTTTGAATCGTTATTGAACAGAATCCATCATCGGCATGGGCGCATGTCTTCTGGAATGATGGTTGAAGCATGATGGGACATATGAATCTTTAGAGCATCTGGTATATAAATATCTTGCAACGCTGGCTACAACAGTGTCATGTGAATGCCTGTTCTTACTTTCAGGTGACATTGTAAATAAGAAGAGGGCAGCTTTATCTCCTGCAAATGTAAACAAACTTGTGTGAGTGATTGGCTGAACAAGAAGTAGGACTGAGTGGACTCGTAGGCTCTAAAGTTTTACATTGTTTTATTTTTGAGTGCAGTTATTTTTTTGTACATAATTCTACATTTGTAAGTTCAACTTTGATAAAGGGGTTGCACTAGAGTACTTGTATGAGGGGAATTGAAAAATACTATTTCTTTTGTTTTTTACAGTGCAAATATTTGTAATAAAAATAATATAAAGTGAGCACTGTACACTTTGTATTCTGTGTTGTAATTGAAATCAATATATTTGAAAATGTAGAAAATATCCAAAACTATTTAAATAAATGGTATTCTATTATTAACAGTGTGATTAATCGCACGATTAATCACAATTAATTTTTTTAATAGCTTGACAGCCCTATTAGTCACATAAGAAGTAAGTTAGCTCTATAGCTTGGAGTCTGGCTACAGGGCAGGAAATAGCAGTTAGAGCTAGACAGAGAACATGCAGGATTCACTTTTGGCAAGATTTTTAATATTGTGTATATAGACAACATGGAAGATGATGTTGAAAGTAACTGCTAAATTTGTAATGGGAACTAACTTAGGAGGAGCACTCCATATTAAACAATGGCATTCAGATACAGAATGATTTAGATCAGTGGTTCT
Source organism: Platysternon megacephalum (assembly GCA_003942145.1). Taxonomy (NCBI): domain Eukaryota; kingdom Metazoa; phylum Chordata; order Testudines; family Platysternidae; genus Platysternon; species Platysternon megacephalum. The sequence goes on from QXTE01000025.1 coordinate 10,338,628, forward strand.
CAACCTTTTTTTTCCGCAGACCACTTGAAAATTGCTGAGGGTCTCGGCAGACCACTTAATGATCTTTCCAAATGTTGTTTGTACTGTTAGCTAACTATTGTAAAGTGCTTTGGATAAAAGCGCTATATTTAAAAAACAAACAAACAATGAACTTACCAAATCAGCTGTTCCAAGACTGCATCACGTATATAACTGCAGTTTGTGGAGTAAATGGAAATAATTGATTCCAGGGATTCTGGCTGGATTTCTCATTTTTTGACTGATCTGATGAATTGCTAGTGCTAGATTAAAGCACGCTATGGAAGAGAGTTTAACTTAAAATTCTTCTTCGAGTGATTGCTCCTGTGTATTCCGCAGTAGGTGTGCATGCTCGCCATGTGCACTGGTGCCGGAAGTTTTTCCCTTAGAAGTACCCGTACTGGGGGAGCACCGCGGCGACCACTGGAGTGGTGCCTGTATATCACGCTATATGGGGAGCTACAGGCTCCCCTCACCCTCAGTTCCTTCTTGCCGCCAGTGAAGGTAGTTGGAACTTTTGTGCTCCAGCTCTGCTGCAGCCCTTCTTCTTCGACCTTAGTGGTACCGTTGTAGATTGCTCTTCAGGTTGTTAGAGCGGGCTCGGGGCATGCCCCGTGCCCCAGGCTTCAAGTCGTGCGACTCCTGTCACTGTTCTATGCCCAGGAGCGACCCTCACGCTCAGTGTCTTCGCTGCCTGGGTGAGACTCACATCAGCGACCGTTGCAAGATCTGCAGGTCGTTCAAGCCAAGAACCAAGAAGGAGAGAGACTTCAGACTTCGAGCTCTCCTGGTGGAGTCGGCGCTGTCGCTGACTCCGACGCCGGTGCGCAGATCGGACTCGGCACCGGCTGCCGCGTCGTCGGTACGTAGCGAGGCCCCTTCGACCAGTCGGCGCCGCTCTCCCACCAAAAAGCAAGGGAAGAGCTCAGCCTCGCAACGACACCGCGATAAGGAAAAGGGGGAGGCTGGTCGCGCACTGGGCAGCCCTCGATCCCCCCTGGGCTCTAAGGCTCCGACTCGTGTGGAGCGGAGCAGCCTGGTGCTGTCGACCCAGGCGTCCCCACCGGTACGGATGCTGTCAACGCCGGAGGCGGTGCAGGCTGCGAAGGACATTATGTCCCTACCCGTTCCGACCTCGCAATCGGGTACGGGCCCTAGGTTGCGAGGCAAGCCCCCTTTGGGTGCCCGCCAGACCTCTCCGAGCAGACACAGTTCCTGCTCCGAAGATCGCTCCCTGCACCGCTCGGCGCGCAGCGGCTGCTCTTCTGACAGCTCCCGGCCACCCTTGATGCCCGGCCAGACCGTCTGGGCCGCCGTCGGGGCGGGAGTCACGGGGACCCTCCACGCCGCCTGCCAGCGAGCAGAGGCACCGAGAGAGGCACCAGGAACACTCACCTGCTAGACGTGGGTACCGGAGCCGCTCTCGATGGGACAGACGTCGTCGCTCCCGTTTCAGCTCCCACTCATCTAGACGCCATGCCAGAGGCTCCCCGTGGGGTACCTCGGTGTCAGGGCACCGGGCTTTGCATCGCCGTCACGCGCACCGAAGCAGTTCATCGTGTGGGTACCGTTCATCGTCGTCGAGATCCCGGTCTCGAGGGAGACGACACCACAGACGCCGCTCTTACCGCTCCCGCAGCACCGAGCGCTCTTCGGCGACCTTGGCTTCGGCTCACGTCCACCCACATATTGCCATCTCGTGCTCAGCCGAACCAATGGCAAGGGACTCCGTGGCAAGGACAGTGGTGCCAGTGGGCACCGTGGCCATTGGTGCCAGCCCAAGCGGAGGCCCGTTCGGTCGCTGGAGCATCCCGGGCTTCATCGGCCTCCTCTGGCTGACCACAGGACAAGTCGGCGGGTCACGAGTCGGCGGACCCGTGCCAGGACTCTGACCTCGGTCTCGACGCCCCGGCACCAACCGAGCTGCCCGGCTCCGTACGGGCCCTCTTTCCGGTACTGGACGACACCATAGCAGCACCTCCGCCATCGGTCCCGCAGGAGGACTTCAAGGCGCACCAGGACCTGCTAAAGCGGGTGGCTTCCAACCTCCAGCTGCAGGCCGAGGCGATGGAGGGTCCATCTGATTCCCTCTTTAACGTCCTGTCTCCCTCGGCACCGGGCCGCATGGCCCTGCCTCTGCACCAGGGTATTGCCAACATCTCAAACTCCCTGTGGCAAACTCCCGCCTCCTTGGCCCCAATCTCGAAAAAGGCCAAGAGGAAATACTTTGTGCCGGCGAAGGACCATGAATACCTGTACTCACACCCGGCACCCAACTCGCTCGTCGTGGAATCGGTAAACCACAGAGAGCGTCAGGGCCAGCCCGCGCCCACCCCCAAAAACAAAGACGCCAGGAGACTGGACTCCTTTGGCAAAAAATTTTATTTGTCGGCTAGCTTCCAGCTTCGCGTAGCCAACCACCAGGCCTTACTGAGCAGGTATGACTTCAACCTGTGGGAGTCCCTGCCTAAATCTGAGCCCCTCCTCCCAGACCGGGACAGGAAGGACTTCAAAGCCCTGGTAGAAGAGGGGGCAGCGGCGGCAAAAGCGGCCCTGCAAGCGGCGTCCGATGTGGCTGACATGGCGGCCCGCTCGATGGCTTCCGCGATCACCATGCGCAGGGCGTCGTGTCTCTTGTTGTCCGGGCTGTCGACGGAGGCGTAATCACTGATGCAGGACCTCCCGTTCGATGGCAAGGCACTCTTTGCGGACCAGACGGATGTCAGGCTGCATGGGATGAAAGATTCCCGCACCACCTTGCAGACCTTGGGCCTCTATGTCCCTCCGGCTAAGGACAAGGCCAAAGCGCTTCCGGCGGCTCAGCCTGCGAGAAGCAGATATGAGCCCCCGTACAAAAGACCCAGAGACCAGAAGCGTCGGTCTCAGAGGCAATCCCGCTCTGCCCCCCAGCCTGGTCCCTCTAAGGGCAAGAGGCAGGGAAAGAGGCGGTTTTGACTATCTGCAGGGGGGCACCGGGCCTGTTGCCAGGGAGACCCCCTGATTAATAAAGTTTGTGTTCTGCAACCGATTGTTTGCCTTCCTCAGGGCGTGGTCCCGCATAACTTCGGACCAATGAGTCCTCGGTACCATCTCCAAGGGCTACGTGTTGCAGTTCACCTCACCCTCGCCAAATCACCCACCCTCCACGATGGCCTCGGGGGACCCAGACCACATCCGCCTCCTGCATCAGGAGGTGGCCCGGCTGCTCCACCTAGGGGCGGTGGAAAGGGTACCGGTTCAGTTCCAGGGCAAAGGGTTCTACTCCCGATACTTCCTGATCCCGAAGGCGAAAGGGGGTCTCAGGCCTATTCTGGACCTGCGCGACCTGAACAGGTTCCTAACCCGTTCCAAGTTCCGCATGGTGTCCCTGGCCTCTATTATCCCCTCCCTGGACCCGGGGGACTGGTACGCGGCCCTGGATCTCCAGGACACATACTTTCACGTCCATATTTTCGAGGGGCACAGACGCTTCCTCCGATTCATGGTAGGGATGGACCACTACCAATTCACGGTCCTCCCCTTTGGCCTATCCACAGCTCCCAGGGGTAGCACTGGAATGGGTTACCTAGGGAGGTGGTGGAATCTCCTTCCTTAGAGGTTTTTAAGGTCAGGCTTGACAAAGCCCTGGCTGTGATGATTTAGTTGGGATTAGGTCCTGCTTTGAGCACGGGGTTGGACTAGATGACCTCCTGAGGTCCCTTCCAACCCTGATATTCTATGATTCTATGTATGTCTGTGGTGGTGGCCTACCTCAGGCGGGAGGGGGTACAAATATTCCCTTACCTGGATGACTGGCTCCTCAAGGGGGAGTCCCATTTCGAAGTGGAGGCCCACGTGGAACTGCTCCTCTCGACATGCGCCGATCTAGGCCTGGACGTGAACGAGACCAAATTGACATTAGTGCCCATTCAGCGCATAGAGTTCATTGGGGCCCTGCTGGACTCCTCCAGGGCCACAGCCTCTCTCCCCCTGGACAGGTTTGAGACCCTAAGGAATCTTATCGCCTCGGTCACGACCTTCCTGGTGACCACGGCAAGGGCGTGTCTTCGAATTCTGGGACACATGGCGGCGTGCACTTACGTGGTCCGCCATGCCGGGCTCCGTATGAGGCCCCTCCAATTATGGCTGGCCTCCCAGTTCTCCCAAGCTCAGGATGGTCTGGACAAGGTTCTCACAGTCCCGTCCCCGATACTGGCTTCCCTCCTATGGTGGTCCTGCCCGAGCAATATGTTGCAAGGGGTCCCCTTCAGGGAGGCCAACCCGACCATAGACCTGATGTCCGATGCTTCGGACCTCAGCTGGGGAGTCCACATGGGGGACGTGCAAACCCAGGGAACGTGGTCGGCCTCAGACTTGCCCCTTCACATAAACATCAAGGAGCTCAGGGCGGTTCGGTTGGCGTGCGTGGCTTTCCTCACGCACCTCCGCAGCAAGGTGGTCAGAGTCCTCATGGACAACACCGCCGCCATGTACTATATCAACAGGCAAGGCGGGACTTGCTCCCTAGCCCTCTGCCAGGAAGCTCTGAACCTATGGGAGTTCTGTATAGCCCATGATATCTCCCTGAGGGCGGCTCACCTCCCTGGCATCCACAATACGCAAGCGGACCGCCTCATCAGGGTCTTCTCCCCCTAGTACGAGTGGTCGCTCCACTCGGAGGTCGCTCACCGGCTCTTCCAAGAGTGGGGAGCTCCCCAGATCGACCTGTTTGCAACCCGTCAGAACTGGCATTGCCCCCGGTTTTGCTCCAGGGGAGAGGTGGGGGAAGGCGTGATCTCCAACGCGTTCCTCCTGAGCTGGTCGGGCTGGCTCCTCTATGCCTTCCCCCCGTTCCCCCTCATCGCCAAGGTCCTTCGGAAGGTGAAAGTGGACAAGGCGAGAGTCATTCTCGTAGCCCCGGACTGGGCCCGCCAGCACTGGTACGGGCCCCTCCTACGCCTCTTAGCGGCCCCCCCGAGGGTGCTGCCGCTCCGCCCGGACCTCCTCTCCCAGGACGGGGGGCGCCTCCTCCATCCCAATCTGCCGCGCTTCATCTGACAGCATAGCTGCTCCGTGGCTGAATGAGGAGGAGAATCGGTGTTCAGAGCAGGTAAGGCAAGTCCACCTGGAAAGCAGGAAGCCGTCCACGCGTCCGACGTACGTGGCAAAGTGGTCCAGATTCGCCAGGTGGGCGAGTGAGCGGGGAGTGTCCCCTTCCGCCGCACCTCTCCAGTTTATCCTGGACTACCTCTTATCCCTTAGGGCCCAGGGACTGGCACCTGCCTTGGTCAGGGTGCACCTCGCGGCCATATCGGCCTTTCACCCGCCGGTGCAAGGGCACTCGGTCTTCTCCCACTTGATGACCTCCCGTTTCCTGAAGGGCCGTGACCATTCGTTCCCGTACGCTAGGCCCCCAGTGCCTCAATGGGACCTCAACCTAGTCTTGTCGCGTCTCACGGGACCCCCTTTGAACCTCTGGCCACATGTTCCTGGTCGCACCTCTCGTGGAAGGTGGCCTTTCTAGTGGCGATCATGTCGGCCCGACATGTCTTGGAGCTCAGGGCCTTAACCTCAGAACCCCCCTATACGGTTTTCCATAGGGATAAAGTCTAGCTCCGCCCACACCCAATGTTCCTCCCGAAGGTGGTCTCCGCCTTCCATATGGAGCAGAGCATCTTCCTCCCTGTGCTCTGTCCTAAGCCCCACTCCTCTAACGAGGAACGCCGCCTCCACACACTCGACGTGCATAGGGCGTTGGCTTTTTATCTGGATCAGACTAAGCCATTCCAGAAATCCTCTCAACACTTTATTGCCTTGGCCGAGCGGGCCAAAGGGCAATCCATCTCCACCCAGCGGCTTTCCCGCTGGATTACCTCGTGCATACACACGTGTTATGATTTGGCAGGAATTCCCCCGCCTCCGATTGTCAGGGCTCACTCTACGAGGGCTCAGGCCTCATCAGCTGCCTACGTCGCCCATGTCCCCATCCAGGATATTTGTAGGGCGGCCACTTGGGCCTCAGTTCACACATTTACTTCACATTACGCAATCGTTTCCCAGTCTAGGGATGACGCCGGGTTTGGCAGGGCGGTACTTCGTCTCAAATCATCGTGAACTCCTACCCACCTCCAACAGATATTGCTTGGAATCACCTACTGTGGAATACACAGGAGCAATCACTGGAAGAAGAAAGGACAGTTACCTGTTCCGTAACTGGCGTTCTTCGAGATGTGTTGCTCCTGTCTATTCCACACCCCTTCCCCCTTCCCCTCTGTCGGAGTTGTCCGGCAAGAAGAAACCGAGGGTGGGGGGAACCCGTAGCTCCCCTTATAGCGCGATATACAGGCGCCACTCCAGGGGTCGCTGCGGTGCTCCCCCAATACGGGTACTGCTAAGGGAAAAACGTCCGGCACCAGTGCACGTGGCGAGCACGCACACCTACTGTGGAATAGACAGGCGCAACACATCTCAAAGAATGCCAGTTACGGAACAGGTAACTGTCCTTTTCTAGGTAGTGTATTTCAAATTTGCACACTGACCAAATTATCTAAACCCTAAATTTTTACTGTCTAAAGTGAAAATAAGAAAAGCTGACTAAAACCCCAACTGTGTGGTAGAACTAGTAGTTTTACTGCAGCAACTTACCCTGGACAGGTATTAAATATATAGACACACATACCTCGCTGGCTAGATCTTAGTAGTCTAAACAGTTATAGTATAACTTAATATTCAGAAATGTAAACCTTTTACAAGCATCTACCTACAACAAGCATGTTCAACATAGCCCTCTGTCTATCACTACAGAGCAGACTGGGACATCTAAAGGAATGTCAGATTATTCAATGCTTACTTTATAGGATTCAATAGTCTATTTGTTAACCAGATTGTACTGTAACACTCAGAGATCCTCTTCACTAACTCAGAATGTCTCTAGACTCGCATCTTCAACTATTTTGTTCAAGAATATTTCACATTTGCCTGTAAAACGCTGCACAGCTTTCATCCCTCTAGTAGCTACAGGGTTTGGATGAATTCTTGGATAAAGCTAGGTATCAAGACGGAATGGTGGTGTAATTGGTATCATTCACTTTCTGGTTGTCTTTGTTGAAGGGCAGTGAGCCCATGGAGTGTAAGGTAAAGGGGCAAATGTTACTGCATTGGAGACAGATGGCTGGAGTTAAAGCTGCTGCAGGCATGTGGCTTAGTGAGGCAGGTGTGCTAAATAAGGAGCACAGAAGGTGTGGAATGAGGTACATGTAGAGGATGATGACAGTGTGAACAGGATACTCTGTAATCCAGATAAATACATGGTTTAAACTATAGTCCTGTATGCTACAGTTCTCATTGCCACAGGTTATAGATTTTTTTCCCCTGCAAATCTTACTTTCCATACACAGAGCAAAGTATCCACCCTCAGGTCAGATGACACTACATTACCAAAGTAAGTCGACCTAAGTTACGCAACTCCAGCTAGGTGAATGACGCATCTTAGATTGACTTACTGCAGTATCTACACTGCGGTGGGTCAACAGGGGAGACTCTTCCGTCGACTTACCTTACTCTTCTCATTCTGGTGGAGTACCGGGGGTCTACTGGAGAGCGCTCTGCCGTCAATTTAGTGGGTCTTTATTAGACCCGCTAAATCAATCCCCGGTGCATTACCGGAGCATCGATCCAGTGGTAGTGTAAACATAGCCTCAGATTAAAGGAAACAAGAAAAAGAACAAATATAAAATCTCCATTATTCTTCTCGCACTCCTGCTCTCTACCAGATAAACATACTTCCTATTTTTAAAGGGGTACAACCATGGAGTTGTAGCTATGTACACCACAGGCTGACAAAATCCCTAGTCTTGCAAGTATTACTGGGATGGCTCTTTCATTATTTTGGTTGTCAATTATGAGTATCTGTACTGGAGCTGGCAAGCATCTAGAAATCTACTACCCAATAGGTGATTTTGTAAATTCGGGGTGGGGGGGGGGGAAATCCATAGATATCTCTTCTTCACTAGCAGTGAAGATGAAGGAAACCCTTTTCCAAAGTTATTAATACTTCATACATCTCACAATCAGAGATAAAGATATTGCAGTGTCATTATGTAGCAAACTGAACAAATTGCCTCCATCACTTAGGACTTCGAATTCTCAAAATCATTTGAGTGGGTTTATGTATCTTCTCAAAGCATGTTCTTTTTTTTTTTTCCTTGAGCAATTTTGACTCCTCCGTGTGACATCTTTCACTACATGAAATAGAGGTATTTCATATGCTGCAAGTAAGAACAGCATTACTAGGTAATAGAGCCCATTACCATGAAAGCAGGCTAAAGCTTTGTGGTACGACAGTAAAGGTTGCATCTTTTCATTCATTTTATATCTGTATTTCCTAATGCATTGGGACCTTCCAACTAGTAGTCTGTCCCTAGTAAGGTCTCCTACCTTTGAGATGGTATTAGAGGGTGCCCAGGTTATTTTGGTGGCCTTTGCACTGAGCCCTAGGCTTTTACATTTTCTGCAGGCTTAGTGGACTCTGGAGCATGTAGCTTAGAGTATGTGTGTGTGCGTATGCGCACGTGCGCTAATGAACACGTATCCAAGTGTGCACTTTATTTAAATAAAGAAATTAAAAGTGGGAAAGGTACGTTGTTGCAGCTGAGTTTATAAAGCCAAAAAGTTAAGAAGGTGATGCTCTTTAGAGTAATTGTAACTCACCCATATACCACCATACTCTGTACAATCTGTTAAAGCACATACATATTACAACACTACTACACACTGTGCACCGTCGGTCAGGTTATGGTTGTCAGGACTAGGGTGCGGGCAGTCATGCCTAGTGGTCGGGGCAGGACTGGAACAAGGTTGGGAACCAGGCAGGCACAGAGCAATTACAGCGGCAGACATAAGCGTTGAACCACCAGCAACCGGCTAGTGATGCTGGGCTTATGAATATGCCGGCTTGCTCCCTTCCACTAGACAGTTCTGCTGTAGCCCATCTGGACTCATTAGTCTGCCTGGAGACTGAACAAGGAAGTCCCAAGATCAGCTGCAGGCCCTCACTCCTGACAGCATTTGCTGTGTGAGGCATAATTTTGATTACTGTGACCCATGGATTCCACATCTTAACCATTGCATTGCAATTACCCTTTTATTTTATTGCATGTGACACAAAATAAACTATCCTAGTAGCTCTGATTGTGGTCATTGGAGCACTTGCAGGTGGTCCATAAAGAACTGGTTGGTCACATCGTTTTGACTTTCCTCCTTGCTTCCAGCTGCTAAATGGTATTAAAAGAAGCTTTAAAAAATACACTGCATGGTTTCCTAATACTGCTTTTCCTTGTAAACAATTGCTATAGAAGTGGAAGTGGTCTGTGTACTCACAAATGTAAGAGAAGGTGGTCCATGAGATGAGAGACGCTATTAAGATCATTGCCTAAAAAAGTTTAAGAACTCCTGAAGTTGCCTTGTCTCTCCCCTTTCAAGAGAGTTAAGGGCTAGTAAGTGTAGATCTGGGTGCACATTATTATACAACAGGATGCTGCTGTACATGTTTGCTCCAATTGGGGTAGAAGGGAAGGGGAACTGGGTGTGTGGCTGTCACTCCTAGGCTGTGTTTGCCCTCTGGGATACCCTTAATATTGCAACCAATTCCTCTGATGCTTCATTGTTGTGTAATAAGTATTTCTGCTTCAAGAAACTCTGCCAATCCCTTCTGTTTCCTTTTGTTCTACCCTGAGGCCACGAGGAAAATGGCTTGACAAAGCTTTTGCTGCTCTTATTCCTCTGAGTGCAAGATATTGTTCCTGTTGCATAAGAAACCCCTGCTGGGCACAAAGCACATTGGACAAGATGATCCTGCAGACTCAGATTACTGTGTTACTATTGTAGCACTGTTAATTGGCACATCACTTCATGAACCCAGATAAAACATGGCCCATGCTCTGAAGAATTTATAATCTAAATAAGACAAGCCACAGGACAACAGTCCAGGATGCTATGGGGATTATTAATGAGAAAGAGGAAGGGGTGTCTACAGGGATTTGAAGGAAGACAGAAAAGACACTGGTAGATAAGGACTGGAAGATGGCTCCATGCATAGGACTAAAATGAGAGAGAATGCAAAGCTGAGACTGGGAAAGGGAGACTGATGCTTTGTCAGACTGTGGGATGTGAAGGCAAATACAGAGTAATACAGCATAGGCACTGTGTTTTAAACACTGAGTTACAGTTACAATTCTGAGAGCATTGCCATTTTTGGAATAAATTCTAGCTAAGGAACACACGTTGCTAGGAAACTTTTGTATTAAAAAGCATTCATCTTTGAACCTCTTATTTGGAAACATTGCAATAGCGAGGTGGCTTTTTTTCTGTGCTGAGGAAGTTGTTTTAATGTCATTCCTGGTACTTATTTAGACAATATAGCAGAGGAAGAAAACCCTGAATTGTTCTGTGCAAAGATTAAAATCTGAATATAACATTTCCACTTTTGTTATGGGTTTCACTTTGCTTCATCATAATTTTGATGTGGTTTATCAACATATGAATCACAGAACTGGAAGAACCCTCAATAGGTCATCTAGTCCATTTCCCTGCATTGAGGCCAATTAAGTATTATCTAGACCACCCCAACAGGTGTTTGTCTAACCTGCTCTTTAAAACCTCCAATAACAGAGATTCAAAAACATCTCTAGGTAATGTGTTTCAGTGCTTAACTACCTTACAGTTAGGAAGTGTTTTTTCCTCATGTCTAGCCTAAATCTCCCCTGCTGGAATTAAGACTTCTTGTCCTGTCCTCAGGGGTTAAGGAGAACAAACCAATAGGGGTGGGCTCCTTTCATTTTGAAAGGCAATCTGGGGATTGCCATGTGATATGCCATCAGCTGGAAGTGGAAGGTAGAAATACTCATGCGTGCATCCTTGCTCTGAAATATCCAACCTTTGCCAGCTGATTTTACCCAATTCTTCAAAAGTTACATGTCCTGATGAACAGGGTTTCGTGGAGTATTAAGTCAGCCCTTGGTGGGGAGAGATGGCCTGGTATTTCACAATGCACTTACATAAACATTCTGCAGTGGGGAGACCCACAAATAGATTAGACAAGTTAGCCAGACAAATTCAAATTAGAAATAAGGGACAATTTTTTTTAACAGTGAGGCTAATTAACCATTGGCAGAAACTATCATAAGAAGTGGCGGGATTCTTCTTTTCTTGATGTTTTCAGATCAGGACTGGATTCCTTTCTGGAAAATGCATTAGTTATTCACAAGTTACTGTGCTCAATTCGGGGGTAACAGAGTGAAACACAATGGCCTGTTTTATACAGGAGATCAAACTACATGATCTCATGGTCCCTTCTGGCCTTAAACTCTATGGATCTATGAACATTTAAAAATTAAAGATGCTGTTGTCTAATGTGGAATTCATGAGCTATGTTATAAGGACCGAGGAGCATTATATAGCCTGTACAGAGGTCCATCTGGGACAGAGGGCCTGCTCATGCTAAAAATGGATCTGACTTCCATTTGCTGAAAAAATGCCATGCTAAATTCAGAATTCAAAACCTGTTATGTGGCATGTAATAGTATATCTTTTATATGATTGATGATATTGGCAAGAACATAGGAAGGGCCATACTGGGTCAGACCAATGGTCTGTCTAGCCCAGTATCCTGTCTTCCGACAGTGACCAATACCAGATGCTTCAGAGAGAATGAACATATCAGGCAAATTATCAAGTGATCCATCCCCTGTCGTCCACTCCCAGCTTCTGGCAAACAGAGGCTAGGGACACCCAGAGCATGGGATTGCATCCCTGACCATGTTGGCTAATAGCCATCGATGGACCTATCCTCCATGAACTTATCTAAATCTTTTTTGAACCCTGTTAAACTTTTGGCCTTCACAACATCCATTGGCAATGAGTTCCACAGGTTGACTGTGTTGTGTGAAGAAGTACTTTCTTTTGTTTGTTTTAAACCTGCTGCCCCTTAATTTCATTGTGTGACCACTGGTTCTTGTGTTATGGGAAGGAGTAAACAACACTTCCTTATTCACTTTTTCCACACCAGTCATGATTTTATAGACCTCTATCATATCCCCTCTTAGTCATCTCTTTTCCAAGCTGAGCAGGCCCAGTCTTTTTAATCTCCCCTCATATGGAAGCTGTTCTATACCCTTAATCATTTTTGTTCCCCTTCTTTGTACCTTTTCCAATTCTAATATATCTTTTTTGAGATGGGGTGACCAGAACTGCACACAGTATTCAAAGTGTGGGCGTACCATGGATTTATATAGTGGCAGTATGATATTTTCTGCCTTATCATCTACTCCTTTCCTAATGCTTCCTAACATTTCTTTTAGCTCTTTTGATTGCTGACGCACATTGAGCGGATGTTTTCAGAGAACTATCCACAATGACTCCAAGATCTTTCTTGAGTAATAACAGGTAATTTGGATCCTATCATTTTGTATGTATAATTGGGATTGTTTTTCAATGTGCAATACTTTGCATTTATCAACATTGAATTGCATCTCCCATTTTGTTGCCGTCACCTAGTTATTCCCAATAAAGAACTGATTTTTTCGTTTTGTTTTTAATTGTAAAGCAATGTGTGTCTCAAGTTACTGTCAGCCTTGCCTTCATGTATTCAAGCACTTGAAACTTTATTGTCTAGATCTCTGGGTCTATCTACATGTAACCCTTCTGCCAGGCCGAGTTGATAGCAGCAAGGGCCGGGTCCAGTGCATAGGGGTCCCCTCCAAAAAACGTAACGCAAAACCAGCTCGAGCCCCCACCCCGTGACCTGGGAAACCCTTCCACCCAGCCCCTGGGCGCCTCGAAGAGGCAATACTTCCACACTCGCAAGCACAGAGTCTCGGTGTAGCAGCAAATGTTTAATAACATGAGGTAAACGACATCAGCATTAAATTGGGAAAACACCACACTAGAGTTCATAGACCAAACCATGAGCGAAGACCCACCCCAGCAAATTGAGCCGTGTCCTTTCCCTTTGGTTCTTGAATCCAGCAACCCAAGAATCACCCAAAGTCCCCAAAGTCCAACACCCCAAAAGTCTCTTTCCCTGGTCGGCGCAGCCCCAGAGTTCAAAGGTTTATCTGCAGGGAGTTACACCCCCCCCAGCCTGGGTGGAAATGGGGGGGAAAGAAAGGGGCGCGCAGGGTGTTAAGGGGCACCTTACATGGTCCAAGGCTGACTGCCTGCCTGCCTCTCCGTGGGGTTCCACTGCAGCCTTCACCACGAGCCGCTCCACCTCCACCAGCCGTCCCGTGAGCCGCTCCTGCCGTCCCACGAACTGCTCCACTCTACCAGCCGCTCCGCTCCACTCTACTCTACTCCTCCAGCCGTCCCTGCAAACTGCTCCGCTCGCCGTCCCGTGAGCTGCTCCAGCTGTGCCCACAAAACGGGTCAGCTCCGCTCCGCTCGCCGTCCTGTGAGCTGCTCCAGCCATCCCTGTAAAATGGCTCAGCTCGCCACTCCGTGGGCCGCTCCAACTGTCCCACCAACTGCTCCGCTCTGCCAGCCGCTCCACCAGCCGTCCTACAAACTGCTCCGCTCGCCGCTTAGCACAATAGCTTCAGGCTCCCCCACTAGTTAACACAGCACTCAGTGATCTTAGTAACTTTAGCTCTTTAATGATTTCAGCTCTTAGTGATTTCAGCTTGTAGTAGGGGAGCCCCAGTGCTGGTGCACCATCAGCCCAAAGTGATTTCAGCTCAGCAGCCTGTAATTAGACTCCTAATGGAAGCAAGGTTAGTTCTGACCTTCAACACTGGAGAGAGAGAAGGCGGTGCAATTGGTCTATCGTGCTCACCAAAGGGCCCCCACACCACCAAGTACAAATACCTGCCTCCAACCTCTCTCACTTCACTGGGTTTTGGAACCCATGTCCCTTGTCTAGTGAGTGTCACTTAGGTGATGGTTAGACCCTCTGTCATAAAACAGTTTCATTGTCCTTGATTCACATAATCAGGGTAACTCAGGGTACCAACACTTTATTCCCCCTGCCCCAACAACAGAGAAACTGGGGATCCCACAGCCGCCAAAGTGACCATTTTGGGCTGCTGGGGCTCACGCTAGGCGGGGGGGGTGTGCCTATGCAAATGAGATCAGCCCCTGAAGTTCTTTTCCACACTCCCCATAATTCACCACCAGATGTCAGGGTAGAGCTCATCCTGACTCTGCTTACATCCAAATCCTCACAACTTCTAAAATTTTCTTGTACTGTGGTTCAGCATAGTCCCGATGGAGTACTCAAAACAAATAATCATCTGATAAACTATTAACAAATAGTGACATTCATTAAAAGATTCAATATGATGCAATGTGTAATAAATAGTATTTAACTAGTTCTAGTTCCATATTATACCCTGGGATAGATTTTTCCAGGAATTGTCTCTATTTCAAAAATTTCAAAGTTCTACTCAGCAATAGGGCAGAGACCATTCCAAGAAATTTCTTTCTTGAGTGTTAAACATCTACTATCCCAGGATCACTGGTGACTGATTACACCAGCTTAAAAGTATCAGAGGGGTAGCCGTGTTAGTCTGGATCTGTAAAAGCAGCAAAGAATCCTGTGGCACCTTATAGACTAACAGACGTTTTGCAGCATGAGCTTTCGTGGGTGAATACCCACTTCTTCGGATTGCATCCGAAGAAGTGGGTATTCACCCACGAAAGCTCATGCTGCAAAACGTCTGTTAGTCTATAAGGTGCCACAGGATTCTTTGCTGCTTTTACAGATCCAGNCTTAAAAGTGATCTGTGAAGCAAAACCACACAAAGAACACTTCAGAGTTTTAAACTGGGAGGGGGAGAGGAGGGTTCTCCTTGCTTCTTAAGACATTCCAAAAACTAGAGGGCAGCTTCTAAGCTCCAATGAAGTGGAGAGAGATGACAATTTACATCAGCTGAAAATCTGTCCCCAGGTCCTCACTTCTGTTTTTTGCCGGACAACCTTGGTAAGATCTTTGGAGGGCCTGACTAACAACCAGGTGGGAACAGAATGTGCAGGAAACGCTGAGTAAGGCCATTTATGCACAACAGGTGGCTCCTAAAACATTTACATTATGGCCACAGTGACCTCCTGATAGATCTTTTTTTTAATTTGTGATTCCTTCTTGTAAATGGGAATAATTCAAATTATTCAACTGTCTTACACATTTTAATGACAGATTTCCTAAAAATATAATATTTGACTGTCAAATAGGGAAAAAGCACAGTGGCTAACATAAATACTTAGAGCAGCGGTTCTCAAACTTAGTAACCCAATTTTGCCACGGACCCTCAAGACCCCCTGCTTGGCCCCAGGTCCCACCCTACCTCTTCCTGCTCCCGTTTCACCTCTGCCCGTCCTCCTCCCCGCCTCTTTCTGCCCTCTCCCCTGAGCATCCCCATCCTCCCCCTCCCTCCCAGCGCCTCCTGCACATCAGGGAACAGCTGCTCCCAAGCCCATTCCAGCCCCTGCAATGCACTTCTGTTCCAGGGTCTGATCCCAGGCCTCAGGGTGGCTGCCCCAGCTGCTCCAGGTCCTGCTCTCACCTCTGCTCATCCCCCCAGATGCATGTGAATTTACATAGGGGTGGAGCTCCCTCAATCCTCCCCCACCCCGTTCCCCTCCCCCTAGCTAAAAGGTTGCTAGTGCGCATTAATGTAGCCTTGTTTCAAACAGTACTACGCTAATGTACGCTAGGGAACTTTTAGTGTGTGCCAGCGGGGTCCACACAGGCCCAGTATAGCACAACATGCTAGTGCGCACTAGAATTTACACTTATCTAGAGCGGACTAATGCAGAGTGTAGACAAGCCCCAAGTTGTTGCATGTTCATGATCTTATTGACCATCCAGACCTGGCTATTGGAGCAAGTCATTCTTTTTAAAGATAAATCATGACTTTGGGACTTTTGTTTAGTAAATTTAGTGTTTGTGACGAGTGCTAGATTGACGGGCCTGAGCAACGGAAGTCCATTTATACCAAGTATGGCGGCAGCAGTCCAGACGCTTCCATGCTGTCCTACCAATTTGCTTCAAATCTGATCTAAGGAAAGCAGTAGATATTGAGAAGGTAGTTTGGATTTATGCACAGTCAGACCTTGGTGTGTCTGCTAACACTGACAATTTTTGCCAGTTAAGATGATAGGTGTTTATTGCTGTGTATCGTAAGCATGGTCCACTGGGAAGCAGTCTGTCCACCAAATAACAGTCACGTGGCAACAGCTCAAGAGAAGGATGCTATGGGGATGCTTGTGTGATGACTATTCTTGGAAAGGCTCCATATAAACTAGAATCTATTGTTGAATCTATTTTTCACTCACATCTGTCCTTTCATTTTATATTTGATTATTTTGAAAATCTAAAATCATGGAACAAAAATTAGGTCTGGGGGCCTCTGAAGTTAATTTCCACTGCCCAAGTTCTGGCACTTCCTTTTTATTTAATTATTATTATTATTATTTTGGTTTTTAAACTATCTGTGTAGGTCTCTTTTGAAAACTGCTGTGACAGCTGCTTTTAATGTGACCTTGATACAGGGTCTCACAAACTCCTTACCTTTTATTTGGAAAATACACCCACTAAAAATTAGGTTGACCTTGTATTTAAGAGAGAAACTATCAACATGAATGTCACATGTTTTGTAAAGGGATGCTGCCAGACTGCTGATAGCAAGCATTTATAAACTCCTCTGCTTCAAAGTGCTTTACAAGCAATAAATGATTATGATTATTACTAATTTATTTAGGAGCCCCGCTCATGAACCAGGATCCCATTGTGTTATGCATTGTACAAACAAAGAACAAAAAAAGGTGCGAACATTAAAATATTCTTTTAGATGATTGAATCTGAAACTTGTAAAATTAAACTTTATTCTCCACTTGGACAATGGGAATAGATTAATCACTTTCCCTTTTTTTTATAATTACCAGTCACTTATACTTTCTGGTTCTTGATTAGTCAGATGCTGCAGTGTCTAAGTAGCAAATACTGTAGCGGAATGTGAAATCCAAATAAACTATTTGCACCAAAATTCAGATTTTTTCTCTCTCTCTCTCTCACTTTTCATTGAAACAGTTCTGCTAATATCATTTAAAATTAAACCTAAATATTTGGACCTCTGCTAAGTATCTTTACATTCTTGTCTGTTTACTTATAACCACTTACTCAGATTACTAACACTGAAAGTTTGAAAATTCTAACTTTGCTTCTCACCATTTGTTTGTTTTCTGCACGTTACTCATTTTAGCTGGTAAGACTAGAATGAATAATTTCATTTGTTTTGTGTTAGTTTCTGGCTGGCATGAAACAAACACTGAAGGGGAATAATTACATTTAAATTGCCTTCATTGTAAAGGAAAAACTTGTATTCACTGGGATTTGTGAAGCTCTTTAAATAATGGGGCCTAAAAATACTGTTGTTTGTAAGTTCAGTAAGGAAAAAAAAATGTCCAGGGCAAAGCACTCTAAATGTGTAATCTATTTGCATGTGATCTACTTTTCCTTTATTCAGAATACAATTTAGATTCCTAATTACTTAGGCTACGTGTGCTCTATGCGCTGGGTGATATTCCCCTACTCTCACCAAGCTAGTGCAAGTATAAATATCACTGTAGCTATGGTAGCACAGGCAGTGGCAGTGGAAGCAAGGCTGAGCCATGCAGAGTACATATCCACCAGTTTCAGGCAGGATTGTTCTTGACATGCCTCAGCCGTTCCTCCGGTGCCGCTCCCTGTGCTACCAAGGCTGCACGGCTATTTATACTCGGGCTAGCTCACTGAGAACTGGCCCAAGTATGTGTACATAAGCAGGGGAATCACACCCCAGCTCCTAGTGTAGACATAGCCTTTGACTGCAAGAGCTTTGGGGCAGAGACCATCTTCTTGTTCTGTGTGTACAGTGCCTAGCACAATGGGGTCGTGGTCCATTACTAGGGCTCTTAGGTGCTACCACAATGCGCATAAATAATAAGATGGCCTTGTTTGGCCTATATATACGCTCTAAAGCTGGAAACCACGTATGTGAGTAAGTTACACCCACACAGTTAGCATCTTAGGCAAAGGGGCTAATCTCATGAGTAAAGTTATTCATCTTTGCAAGATCAGGGTTTAACATATTGCATACTCAGATGTTATTGCAGGGCCTTTGTCCTCTGTTTTCGGACATTACTCACCCATCATTATTCATCCTTCCATGCTCAAGAGGTATGGGTGGGGGCGGGGAAATCATTTGGTTAATAAACCAAGAGGACACACATGCTTCATTGTGTTAGCCTAGTGCAAAGAGCACAAAGAGCCACTCATGAAGTCATTCTAAAGCACTGGCTTCTTGTTTCTCCAAGTTACACATTCTCTACTCTGCCACTTGGTGGAGTTTAGTGATTTAGGCTCCGATGAATGTTCTTTTTCAAACCGGTGTATGGATTCTACTTGTAAAATGATAGATTGTCCTTGTAACCTGAGAACAAAGAAACAAAGCTGGCATGTTACCGTAACGTGAGAACTAAGGAAAAGACACATCAACGATTCAAAAACAAGAGTTTACTTTAAACTAGGCCTGATGAAGAAGGTGTCAGATACCAAATATTAATATAATCCCTCCCTCTGATAGTAAAGAAATAAACAATATGTGCTAATTTTTTTAATAAGTGATGTTTTGAGATTAATATCTTAATATTTGTCAGATCATCAGATGGGAGGTGTTATAGCAGTCCAAAGTATTATGTTTCATCCTGCAGATTGGAATTAATTTTAGCAAGGAAGAACTTTTTTCTTCTGTTGAATCCTGTATTATAGATTTTGCTCTATATTACTCAAAATTTCTGAGGGATTTGTTATGCTGTTTTTCCTCTAAGTTAAGCTTTCTCCCCCCACCCCAAACCAAATAATTAAATAATGAACAGCTAGACTCAAGCTCCTCATTTATTTGATAATCAAATCCTGATCCTGCTTCCATTGAAATCAATAGCAAGTCACTTCAAAGACAGGTGAATCAGGTCCTAGGCTAGATACATTTTCATCTGGGAAACTTGAACTCAGAGCCTTTTTCTAAGATCAAGCCTTGTATACTGTTCTGACCCTGCGTACCCTCTACAGCAGGGGTGGCCAACCTAAGCCTGAGAAGGAGCCAGAATTTACCAATGTACATTGCCAAAGAGCCACAGTAATACGTCAGCAGCCTCCCGTCAGCTCCCCCGCCCCCACTCCCAGCGCCTCCCACCCACCGGCAGCCCCGCTGATCAGCGCCTCCCCCTCCCTCCTCACACCTCCCGATCAGCTGTTTTGTGATGTGCAGGAGGCTCTGAGGGTGAGGGGGATGGGGGAGGAGCGAGGGCACGGCAGGCTCAGGGGAGGGGGTGGGAAGGGGTGGAGTCGGGGCAGGGCCTGTGGCAGAGCCAGGGGTTGAGCAGTGAGCACCCCCCAGCACATTGGAAAGTTGGCGCCTGTAGCTCCAGCCCCGAAGTCGGTGCCTATACAAGGAGCCGCATATTAACTTCTGAAGAGCCGCATGTGTCTCCGGAGCCACAGGTTGGCCACGCCTGCTCTACACCTTGTTGTGTAATGCAGACTAATTGCTCTACAGATCTCATTAACTCCTGAGCTCTGTAGCTCTCATTAATTTCTGGTTTCTAATGCCTACCTAACACTTTTTTATTTGTGCTAAATCAATAAACAAATTAACATCAGCTGAGTTCTAACTGATCTAAAGAGGCTTGACCCCTGAAACTTGGTCTCCCCCAGTCTCCAGGTCCTTTGTGGTGTGTTAATGTCTCATTGATAATCAGTGGCCAGTAGTGATGATCCTCTAAACTCATTCCTGATGTAGTACGCCATCTGCACCTATGTCTTCTCAGCACATTACTCGAGAAATAGAGGTTTCTATGTGCAGCTCTCTGTCCCAATAGTCAAATGGAGGTAGAGGGGAAACAAACTGGAAAACATTCTGCAAGCAGATGTGTGTGGGTGCAGGTATCTCCCCCACATAGAGCTCATGGCAGGATCAAGGCCTTATCAGGCTCCTTCTTAGAAAGCAGAAGCAGAAGCTTTGCAATTTCTTTTTCAATTAAATGTTTCCCAAATAATTTTTAGTCCCTTCCTACCATGGAATTTATGATACTGGAAGTAAATGAGATACTTTTACATGACAATGTGTGTTTGCCACATGCTAAAAATGGATGTTACATATTTTAAAGAATATCCAGAGCTGACTACAGGTATCTGCAACACATTGGCATCAATTCCCAGTCTTTTCATACTTGAAATTATTGCAAGAAAAAAATAAAGCATTCATCACTTGTCCAGAAGCATTACTATGGCATTTGATACTTTATTCTGCTGATGTACGTGAGAGGGAGTCATTAGAGACACGTATATGATCATATGAAGCAGTGGTTTGTAGAAATATAAAAACTGCACATAAATGTTGATACGTGCACATTAACTGTCTTGTATAATTCAAGTTTCTCTCTCGCTCATTTCTTGCAGCGATAGAACTCTTTCATCTAGGTGATATGTTACATAATTGTCTTCCACAAATTCAGATTCACAGTGGTAAAACTGCATGGCAGAAGAGCGTTCTATGGAGATAAGATGATGTGACAGGATGTGATAAACTGGGATTTTACCACGCCACAGCTGCATTCAGCATTGAAAAGCCAAAGGCCACGTACTTCAATCATCATGGGGATGCTGAAACTCCATTTTTACTTTGTTTCTGAATGCTTAACTTGGCTCAGTATCTCAACGAGTTTCTGGGGTGTGAGGTCTCTGTGTCAGGAAGTGATGCTACTGTGTGTATCCTCAGCACAAACAGAAGAGTTAAAGATGAAACTTTAATTATGAGTCTAGATCTTCAAAAAGGGTAGTGCTTACGTTTCATTTGTTTTTGTTTTCAGTTTGTGCCACAGTATGTTTTTACTTCATTGTTTGCCTGTGAATGCGTGTTGTGTTTAGTTAACCAAATATTGTTGCGGAAGTGCCTGAAAGTTAAGACCATAGATCATAATGACATGTTTACAGTCACTGTACCCTAATAGATACTCTCTGTATAGCATACCCTTGGTTCCTTTTTCTTCCTAAAACAATGGAGTTTACTCATATGAATATTTACAGTGGTAAAGGAATGTTTTTGTGGAACAAGTTTATACAGTCTCATCTCCTCTGTAAATCCTAAGAAAATACAATATCAATAGCCTAATTACTATAAGCAATATCGTGTGGAGAAAATATAAGCTATTGCTAGTTTTTAATTAAACATAGTAGAAATTATGCCTCATTTTCTACACCTATCACAGGCAATGAAGAATGATGGCTAGTGCTAGTATATTCCTAGACAAACCTGTCATTTTTGTTCCACAATTAACCTCATTTCTTTAAGGCAGATGGGCTTGCTGATAAAGTATAATTCCATAATCTAAAATAGGAGAGGCTATTTCCCTGTTCAAAACAATATTAACATATTCTGAGAGTCTCAAGTAACATAAAGAAGGGCCAAATACTTGCCCGCATGTGAATTTTGCCATTGAGTTCAATTGTATTATTTATCATAGCTATATGGTTATAATAGACTGCAAAAGGAAAAGAGGAACTTTTTTTAAACAGATGGATTTTTTTTTTTAACCAGGAACTTTAAAAATGGCTCTTTCACGTAATTTCCCATGATAATAAATTATCATAGTTGCATGGGGGTTGAAATGGGAGGTATTCTTTCAAGCCATTTTATCCTGTACCAAAGTGATGAGAGAGACAAGGTGGTGAGGTGAGGTGGACCAACTTCTGTTGGGAAGAGAAACAAGGTTTTGAGCTTATTAGACAGAAATTGGTCCAATAAAAGATATTACCTCACCCATTTTGTCTCTGTAATATCCTGGGACTGACACAGCTATAACAACAGTGCATATACCAAAGTGCATGTGTAAGTGAAACTTATTTCTGGACTCTGCTAGGAATACAGGCCCTGCTCCTGCAGCTGGAACCAAACAGGCAGATGCTTATGTCCACATATAGCCCTATTGAAGTCAGTTTGGTAACCCATTTGGGTTCAATTGCAGGATCAGGACCACAAAGTCTTTCAACTGGAAATCAAGGCAGATAAATAACTAAATAGAAACTTTAAACCTAGCTATCAATTATAGGATAACTTAATCAAGGAGCAGATTTGGCAGAAAGAAAGGTGGTGGTACTCTTCCAAGCTCTGCCTTACAAGGTAAGCTCTGCCCAGGTGAGTTGGCAATATGAGATGTCACTCATTGTAGAGTGTGCAGATATTCAATATATGATCATGTTCATTGTTTGGCTCTACAGAGCTCCTTCAACTCTGCTCTCCTTCAGTGGGGTTTGAATACAGCTTCCTTGGGCCAGGCTGCTTCTTTTATAGTGGGGGGGAAATAAGTTGTGGTATCTCCCAAAAGCCACCCATGTGTTCTGCAACCACCTTCTTATCCGCTTGGCTCCTGCAAATTGAACAGAGCAGTTCCTTTAATGAGTATTTCTCCACTGAAGTTCCAGACTGTCTGGAGAGCAGTGGAAAGTCCTTCTACATCTTACATTTACTCTAGGATCTGGAAGATCTTCATGGTCTGGTGTGGCACCAGGAGCATTACTGTCTTATCTTACTCACCCTAGTATGCTTTGCATTTCTGTTCAAGAAGGGTCTCAAAGGCGAGTGATTCATCGAGCAATCCCTCAGCAGGACTTGATCCTCCTCTCCCAGTTTCTGATGTATCCCTAATTTGAACCTTTATGGTAGACTTCTTTCCTTTAAGATGGCCCTACTTATTGCAGTGACCTAAGCCAAACGAGTGAGTAAATCAAATTCTCATAATCTTTCTCCCTTATTCTTCTCTCTTTACAGAAGGGCATTTTTGTTGTGTTGGCTTTCTCCAGAACTTGTTCCCAAGTGGATAGTCAATTTCGCCTGAACAATTTAGTCTTAGCACTCCCTTTCTCTGTCCAAATCTGGTATTTCCCCTACCACACAATGCCAAGAGGCTGCATTTGGTGGATGTAAGCAGGTTCTCAAGTTTTATCGTCCCTGTTCTCAGAACTTCAAAAAATTAAGGCAACTGTTTCCTTGCTTTGAGGGTTACAAGAACAAGTCACTGTTGCTAGGTGGCTCTGAGACTGCATTCTCACAGGGTTTGACCACTCTGGTAGCCTGTCAGATGCTGTTTGGCTAGAGAAGCTGCCCCTTTATAGACTGCATGCTAAGGAACTAATTTCCAAGGTGTGTAAAGCAGTGACCATGATCATCTCTTCACTCCTTTTTATGTCACTATCAACTGGGCCTCTCTGCTTCTCAGGGTGCCTTCTTTGGCTGCAGTTCTTGTCAGCAGCAGAATTTGGCAGTTTTGCCTCCCAGGATTACTATTTGCTAATAAACTGTCTGTCCTTTTAATCCACTGTTGTAGGAGGAAAGAAAAAAGTATGTACAACAAGAGAAAATTTACTTATCAGTAATTGTTTGTCTCACTCTCTCTTCTACCCTACATCCTACCATCCTCCCTGTTGGCTGGTGTGCTGCTGCTTATTTTATTTTCTTGTAGGCTGTTTCTTTCTATATTTCTCTAGCTGGAGCGATTGTTCTTGGTCAATCTTATAATAACCAGCAATAGGGTTTCAGAGCTTTTCACACTCCTTGCTTCTCTAGTGGTAGCATTATAATACTGTCTGTTCTGTAATCTGCTGTCCATAGAGAAGAGATTGTGACATTCAGAATTACCAGTAATTTTTCCTTTTATTATATACATTTGCAAACTTCCAGTTGTAACACAATTTTAAGTCCTTCAGATATTATAAGTAATAAGTCTGAGCACTTCAGTAAAAAATTACAATGCACCAATTAACACTGAAATTATAATTATCAAAGACATTAAGCATATTGCTTAAAATGAAAGCACCACCGTTCTTACATCATTTAAATACCATCTGTTTTCTTATAAAATATTACATTTTTTTATAATCTTTGTCTGTCTTTTAATTATCTGTGATTTCCTAGGTAACCAGGTGTGACGTTATGAGTGTCATATAATATCTCATGACAGGGCCAGAAAGAGTTAATTAACTCAGAGTAACCTGACTTAGAGATGAACCTTAAAAACTGGTTAGAAAGATAGGTAAATAAATAAAGCTTTAAAACGCAAGTCTGCATTGTTAAAGATCTCAAGGGTAAATGTTTGCTCAGGTCTTGTGGTGTCAGCAAACAAGGCTTGTCTATATGTCTCTTTAAAGGTTGTAGTAACCTGTAG
Source organism: Platysternon megacephalum (assembly GCA_003942145.1). Lineage (NCBI taxonomy): Eukaryota > Metazoa > Chordata > Testudines > Platysternidae > Platysternon > Platysternon megacephalum. The sequence goes on from QXTE01000025.1 coordinate 10,362,874, forward strand.
CTGAACTGTTTAATGGATAAATTACCCTGTGCTAATTGCCATGATGTTTAGAGGAAGGAGAATTAAGCCTGTTGTTTTTTCAGGCCAAAAGGCTGCTGAAAAAGGTATAAGAACCCTGGGACATGATCATACATCATCTCAGATCTGCTTTGGTTTCAAGAGGGAGGAACCTTAAGCCATAAGGATTGAGATCCCCAGTCTTTGACTGGAGCCACCCTGAATATGGACATTGGACTATAACCTATGGACTATTTCTAAAAGGACTTTTGGCAACTACAGGCTCACCTCTGCTATGTATCTAAACCTCAAGAATTGAATTCAAGTCTGTCTGTGTATTGATCTTTTAACCAACACTCTCTCTCTTTTCTTTTTTAATAAATTTTAGCTTAGTTAATAAGAATTGGCTATAGCGTGTATTTTGGGTAAGATCTAAGTTATAATTGAACCTGGGTATGTGGCTGATCCTTTGGGATTGGAAGAACCTTTTCTTTTATATGATGAGATAAGATTCTCAATAATCATCATCATATCTGACAGGTGTGTCTGGACGGAGGCCTGAGGCTGGGTACTCTAAGGGAACTGCGTTGTTTGGACTTCTGAGTAACCTGTACGGTAATATAGAAGCTGTTTTGTGCTGGCTTGGAAAATCTAAGTATTGGAATATCCACCAGCATTTGGGGTTTGTCTGCCCCGTTTTGTTTGCAGTTCACCCTGATTGTGTGACCTCAGCTGGCTCCAACAGGCAGTACAGTCACACCAGGTTCTTCATATTCTGAAATAACACCCGCAAGAGACTTATTGCTGGACCTTCTTTCTTCTTAGTTTTTTTAACTTAATTGCTTTGTTTGTGTGTTAGTGTGATCTGAAAGCTTGACAATGCTGGAGCCTGAAACCCTTTTATTTACTTACAGAACAGCATCACCACAGCTACTGCTCATGCAAGCTTTGCTATTGGCTGTGCTTGTGTCTCAAACCTGACTTAAAGGGACCTCTGCCAGAGGGGAGAGGAGTTTAGACTTCAGCTCTGTTCAGGGCTTTGTATCTCTCCTGCCACTACCACTGTCAGGAGTAGTGACCTAGTTATGTGATGTGGACATTATTCATGAGGACTGAGAACACCAACTTATTTTACAGTCGCTTCTGACTTGCCAACAGCACGTAGAGATTTCAGTCATTTTTGACATGTGGTGGATTCAAACTAGCAGCTTTGAGCAGAAAGGCTCTCTATCCCATTATCTATCCCTTCCATGAACTCTCATTTTATTCCTAATTCTTTTTTAGACTTGAGGTAGCTCAAATAATGGTAAATAGACCTGGAGGGGTGTTATGGTCTCTCTTATGTGTCTCAATTATATACCAGAGTGCAGGGCCAGGGACAAATCAGCCTGTATGGGCCCCCCTTAACATTTTTTATAAAGGTGAAATCTGGTGTGGGGAGGGGACACCAGTGCTGGAGGGTGAGAGACAATGCAGAGTCACAGGGTGGCACCTGTCCTAGGGGCAAGGGGGTTCCCTGTGCTGGGGGGTCCCAGAAATGGGAGGGGTCAGGGGCGGAAGGGCAATGGATGGGGTGAGCCTGGCGCTGGCGTGTTCTGGCGACAGTAGGATGCTGGTGGCTGGTGTGGCGGCAGGCGGGCTGGGGTCACTGCTGCCGCTGCTGGAGGCTGAGCCCGAGCCTGCAAAAGAAATACAACACGCGCTTCCTGTCGCTGAGTGCAGGCCTGACCCCTGCTAGCCACCTGGGCCGGCCTGGCCCCCTAACACCATCCCCTGGGCTGGGCTGGCCCCCCCAGGCACCCCTAACCCCACTCCCCCTGAGCTGGCCTAGCGCCCCCCTGCACAACACACGCTGAAGCACGGGGCCCAGAACAGTTGCCACGATTTGCCATACCCAAAGGCTGGTTCTGGATATAGGGCCCATTTCTTTGTGTTTATACAGTTCTGCCACTGTGGAGTCATAGTCTAGTGACTGGGGTCCTCATCCCTACTCCATTTAAATAAAAATAATTGCTACTCTTCCAGCGAGAGGGGGAAGCCACCACTCTAGGCTGCAGGTGTGTTTGTAATTCTACAGTCATCCACACACTGCAGTGCAATGTAACAAAAGTGCTCATCTGTTCTTCCACCCACAGCCTCTTTTATTTCCATTATGCTGATTATTTCATACGGGGCACAGCAGTTCACGAGCCGATTCTTTGGTGGTTGGTTGGGTTTTTTAAGAGTGGGGGAAGCTGCAAGTGGTTTGAGATTTACATCTAACAGGCTCAGCCAAGAGAGAAAAAAATCATTGTCACTAGAGGCGGAGAGTCGGTGGTTGGGAGCATCATGCTGTGCACACGCTGCAGCAGTTCCCAACTACCTCTAGGAGTAGGATGCTTCCTTGAATATGCTTTGATCGGCTTCTCCATCTGCTCCTTCGAGCCTGCTCCCCCGCCCTTTGGGCACCCCAACCTGCTCCGGCACCCCCGAAGTTAATCCTTCATCCCTTACCTCCGACCTATTCCTTTATGCCCCCCACCTGCTCCTCAGCGTCCCCCGCATCCCCACCGCCACACCCCCAATCCGATCCTCCCTGCCCCTGAACGCCCGGACGTCCGCTCCCCCCACGCTCGGGATAAGGGCCCGGACGTCGCTTCTCCACAGGCGCGGGGGGGCGCTGGACACGTTCTGCTCGCGGCCGCCCCAGGAGCCCGGGGTGAAGCCGGCTGGGGCCGGGCAGACGCGCTCCCGCCCGCCCATTGTTCCCCGAGGCGGGTCTAGCCGGCGACCCACGCCCCCGGCCCTCCTCATTGGCTGGCGGAGGCGCCCGGGGCTCGGGCCGCTCAGCGGAGAGCGAGGTCCATTGACAAAAGCGCCGGGCGCCTGGGCTGGGGGCGGCCGCCTGCAGAAGGAAGGTGCCTGGTGCTGCAGCCGCTCAGGAGTGGAGGGGGCGTAGGCTGCTGGGGCGGCTCCACGGCTCTGTAACCCCCCCAGTGATTGTTAGCGGGGTCAGGGGGAGCCGGCCCCAGGCTGCGCTGGGCAGGTGGAGGCAGGGAGGCGAGGGCTGCAGCGCCCGGGCTGCGAAGAGGGGGCGGCGGCGGTGCTAGGCTACTGGAGCCGGAGCCGGAGCCGTGCGGCCGGGCGCGCCCGGTCCCTTTCCATGGCAGCGAGGAGGGGCGGCCCCCCCCTTGGAAGGTGAGTAGCCGGTTGTGCAGCGAGGGGGGCGGTTGGGCCCGCCCCGCAGGTGAGGCTGCAGCTGGGGCACCTGCACTCGGCTGGCGCATTCGGCACGCCGGGAACGTGCGGACACAGCTTGCAGGCAGCAGCTGCCGCCTCCTGGCTGATGCCCCCCCCCCCCGCTGCAGATGCGGTGCTTGTGCCATGCATTTCCCCCCCCCCCCCCCCCCCCCCGGGCGGAGGATTAACGGCACGAACCCCCTCGCCCCAACTGGCTGCGGCAGTCGCGGCCTCTGTGGGCAGGGCTGGCGAGACTCTCGTGGTGGGCTGGTTCGGCGGTATTGGCCTCTGCTCCAGCCCATCACCCTCTCGCTCTGTGGAGTCCCAATATGGCTTTGCGGCGAGGAGCTCTCTGCCTGCAGCATCGCTGATGAGTGAGCCACAGCGGGCGGGGGAGGGAAAGGGGGCAAGTCCGCGGAGGGGGGTGGGGACGCGCAAGGGGAGCTCCGTGGGGGGGGGGGGTGCAGCGCGCGTGGAGACCTAGGCGAGAAGGAGGAGGGGCAGCGTGGCTGGGAGGGCGGTGCTGCAGGCTGAGGGGGGAAGGGAGTAGCGGGAGGAGGGGGGTGCGCGCGTGGGGTGAGCAGGTTTCCCCGGGGCCGGGCTCAGCAGGGCTCTGGGGGGCGGGGTGCAGGGCCGGCGCTCGCGGCGTGGGCTGGGGCGCTGGTGGCCGCGGGTGTGTCAGTGCGCTGCGCTCTGCCCCGCAGGTGACCGGGCCGGGGCCCCGCACGCGGACGGACCATGGTGACTTCCCCGCTCCGGGGACAGCGGCGGCGGCGGCAGGAGCCGGAACCTCAGCGCTAATGGAAACTGGGTGCGCTGCCAGCTCGGCACCTCCGCGGGGGGGAGGCGGCGCGAATCCAGCTGCTGCCCGGCCCCCGCCAGCGGACGGGAGCGCGGCCGTCGGTGGGCTCGGCAGCCGGAGCGGGGCGGGCATGGAGACCGCTGCGGTGCCGGAGAGGGGCCCGGCCCCTGTCCCCCCTCCCCGCGGGCCCGGCGCCAGGGAGCCCAGAGCCGGCCACCTGCGGTTCCTGCGGAGGAGCGTGGTGGACTCGGACCAGGAGGAGCCGCCTCTCGAGCTCTCCCAGACCGAGCCGCGCAGGATTGTCCTGCTCTCCAAAACCAGGAGGATCATTGCGGAGAGGGCCAAGGAGCGGCACGGGGAGGCCGAGCTTGAGCCCGCTCCGGCCGAGCCCGCGGCCGAGCCCAAGGGGGCCGCCCCCGGGGTGCCGGCTGTGGCCGAGGAGCAGAAGGAGCCGGGCAGGGATGCTGAGAGGAAAGAGCCGTCGGACAAAGATCAGAGCAAGTCCAAGAAGGAGGAGCCCGAGGAGGAGGCCGACATGAAAGCCGTCTCCACCTCCCCCGATGGCCGGTTCCTGAAGTTTGACATCGAGCTCGGCAGGGGGTCCTTCAAAACGGTCTACAAGGGGCTGGACACGGAGACCTGGGTGGAGGTCGCTTGGTGTGAACTTCAGGTAAGCTGGGCTGGTCCTGGCCACCTCCCTGCTCTGAGCTGTCCTGGCAGCTAAGGACACAGCCTGTGCCATCTACAGACCTCCAAACGCAGCCTTTAGAGTCCCCATTGCTGATCCTCCTGCGTCTAACTATAGCACGAGGTTTTCATTGGCTCAGAATCTGCCACCTTATGTAGGCTCCTGCCTGCCTTAACCCCCTGAGCACTGGGCTTGATCACTGAAATTTCTGGCAATGTAATAGGCTAAGGATGAGACTGATGAGAAGGTCAGGAGTTCTTCCCTTGACTGCCCAGAGATTGTCGGAAGAGGCTTCAGGGGGTAGTTATATGTCACTCAAACTGACACTTGAGACATCCATAACTTGATTTAGCAGGAGGCTAGCTGTAACTTTAAAAATACATAAAAGATCTTAAAATACAATTGCAGAAAATAGATTTACTTCCTTTACAAATCTAAACACAGGGGGAGGTCTAGGGTCTCTTCCCACTGAAACCTCCTATTTTGAAAGGGTTATTAAGCTGTCACAAACTCATTGCGAATTGAAACTTGGGAAGCACTTTCTAATCAAACATGGCTTATATATTTTTGGCCATATCTGAGTTAGTCTTTCAGCAAAGTCAAAAATTTGTGGATTCAGATGTCTTTTAGAACAAATGCAACTGAAGTCCCCCCCCCCCCCCCCCCCCCCCCCCCCCCCCCCCNAGGGTGAAATAGTACATTAAAACAACTAATTAAAGGCCTGAGACTCTTCAGTTTCTGGGCATGGACACTACATTCTTTTAACTATTCCTGTAATTCTTTATATTTTTCATAAAAACTTATATGCACCACAGACAATGTGGGTTATACAAATTGCAACATGATGTACCCCAGTTTTTTTGGTCAAGTTTTTGGTATCTGTTTCCTGACTCCACCTAGGTTATTAACATACATTGACATGAGACCTAAGCTGTTGTGACTTTTTCGATCCTTAGGTTTTTTTTCTTTTAGTAAGATCTTTCTAGACTACCTCTTAAACTAGGTTGTGTTGTATAGATTTTGCTGGGGCACTGACATCTGTACCTCAAATTGAGCCATGGCACTAATCCTGCATTCCTTGTGCACCCAAAACTGCCACTGAATACAGGATCAATCATCCTGCTATAATAGTGTCTAAGTACAATTAGTAAAGGATAGAATGGAAGCCCTGATTCTGAAAAAAATGTAAACTCTACTTTGTCTCCTGTGATAGGCAGATGAGTGGACATACAGCCTTGCCACTTTGGTTGATTTTATTGTATGGTATCTTGTAATCCATTGCAACCCTATATTGTTTAATTAAAAGTGTAGAGAATACTTACCTCGTTTTTGTTTTTTTCATTTGAATTTCTCCTGTTAAGAGCCAGTGAAATAAAAGCAACTTGCTTTACTTGTATTGCTGGGTTTTTTTAAAGGGCTGCAGAGCCAGTATTGTGGTATATTGCAGCAAGAGAAGTAGGAAAAAAGGCAAGATAGAAAAGGTCCCAGTAGCATGTGGGAGACTGTACGTGAAACAGGGGAGAAGCTGCATAATTGACAATTGGAGAATTTGTCAAGCTGCATGCTGCTGGGAGGAAAAGAGAAAGCATCATCTCAAGCCGGCTTTGTCATTCCGGTTTGGGTTAGGTTGGAGGGTGCAAAATATTAGCGTGTGCAAGTTTTTATTCTAATAACTAAAGGTTCATTTTAAAATATTTTCTAGATGTTCTCTTTAAGTGAATGTTTGGATATAATGAAAGGCCAATATCATCTGACAATCTTATTGTGGCCCATGTTGTACAAATTCTGTCACAACAGAACAGTCACAGCAGTTTGGAATTCATTTTACTGTCAACTTTGCTTTAACTCTGCTTTATTAGAGTAATATTTAAATCTATAATTGACTATCCATAGCTGCTTAGAAAGATTATGTCAGAAAATAGATACTTTACAAATTGTAATCTTCTGGTAATCTAAATCCTCCATGAATCTTTACAATTGGGTACAGTAAGCTACACTGTGAAATTTCACTAGTCTGTTTTTACCCCTCATTTTATTTGGATAGGAGATCTTGAATGTGCTCCTTTGTGGAGAAGGTGTTAAGAGGGTTAAAAACCAGATTACCCGTATAGCTCAAAATGTCTTTTATGGAAGAATGATCTGTAATCATTACTTTGCCTTCCATTATAAACCAGAGGTACCGCTTGTTTCAAATCTGATGGAGCCACTAAACATTGTTTCACCCTTTTCCACACACTTTTCTATAATTGAGAGGTCTAATTTTTGGACTAGACAAATATAGAAAAAGTGATAAGAATTCATCAGGGTATTTCTGGCTGCCACTTCTAACAAATCAGTGTCAATTAGTTGTATATATTTGATGGTAATGTTGGAGAAGGGTCAGCTTCCAGGAGATGGTATGTCAGATTTTCAAAAGCCACAGAGTCCTGTGGCGCCTTTAAGACTAACAGATGTATTGGAGCATAAGCTTTCGTGGGTGAATACCCACATGCATCTGACGAAGTGGGTATTCACCCACGAAAGCTTATGCTCCAATACATCTGTTAGTCTTAAAGGTGCCACAGGACTCTCTGTTGCTTTTTACAGATCCAGACTAACACGGCTACCCCTCTGATACTCAGATTTTCAAGTTACTAGTTTTGGATTAATGAAGTGTAACTGAGTAGTGACTGCAGGGTTTTGTTAGATATATTTTTTTTTAGTGTCAGGCCTATGTTCTCAGCCTTTATTTGCAGGAGAAGCAAATAGCTAGCATTATACATTGATGGAGTTATGTATTACTTTTATAATCCTGAGTTACATGCAGTTTATGTCTAAGACCGACATTTCTAAGTAATCATGCTTATTTACAACATTTTGAACATTTCTACATGTACCTGGTCAATTATACTTGGTTCTGTTTTTACTTCTCTATAGAAACATGGTCACTTGCAAGCAGCAAAGGACTCATACAAAACCATCATTACCCTACAGTTGAAAACATAAAATGTCTATCTTGATATTTTCATACCGCAGAAAGAAATTTTTACATTGCTGAATTTGAATGTTACATCTGTAGATTGCTTTTAGGGGAAGTGCACATGTGTACTTGTCTTTTTTTTCCCAGTGAGATACCTACATTTCCATGCTGATCAGTCGCACTCCTTCAATCTTGGTTACAGTACATACAGTCAAAATCATAAATACCGGGAGGTTTTTAAAGGTATGATCATATCACAGTTATATATGAAGCTTAGAGAGAGAGGCAATGGAACACCTCTGCTATATGTAACTTGATTAGCTTTCAATGAAGATAAAGTAGGAAAGAGAAAAGTTCTGCTTTGGCAAAGTGATGCAGGAAATGATACTCTTCATGTCTAACTTGATTTTTCTAAGTCTGACCCACTAGCATGTATCCCTAATATATTTCAATTTATCTTCTCATAGATTGAGTTTCCAAGCAGCCATCACTCCTTTGTCCTTGCTCATCTTTTTTTCAGTCCAATCATGGTTTGTTTTTTTAAATCTAGAGGAAAGCTTTGCGAGCCATTTTTGAGATCTCTGTATACTACACCACTGGAAATGTTTTTCAGGAAGTTGATTTTAACTAAACTTTAACTCCAAAGAATTATATATTTATTTTGTTGTGTAACTATGATTGACGAGATGGGCTAAAGATGTAGAATTGGAATCCTGGATAGGTTCAGGTTAAAAGTCGAATTGAAACTAGGGTTTCAGTTTGCCTGAGCAAGATATTAAGATTTTAGCCAAATCTTAACTGGAAAATAGACTTCTTTACTATGTTGAATCTAGCCTGGAACTTAAGTATTGGCGATGGTATTTGTGTGCTTGCTGAAGTTTGAAAGGGTTCAGGTTCTTGTTTTTGCCCTCCTCTAGTTAACTGGTGGCACATTGCAGCTGTATACTGAGAATTCAGAATAGCCATATTTCAAAATGCTGTGCCTTCTAACTATAATCTCAGTTTGAGCAAGGAATGTTACAGTTTGCCAATATGCAGGTTAAACATTCTTTTTGGATAGATGCATGCTGACGAGCTTGAAAATATAAGTCCCTTTTTGGGACTTGTAGAAAAATTCTGGGGGAGGCCATGTACAGACCTACATCACTGATTAGTCCTCACTAGTGCTCTTCAGTTCCTATTTTGATTCTGATCACTGAGGTTTCTATTTAGAGCTTTTTTTTGTTTGTTGTGCCACTCTTGCAAAATTAGTAGGGAAAGAGGACATCCTTTGCTTGTCCTTCTTTCAAAGATGAAAGGATCAGAGAAGTGGCTCCTTATCACCAGTGAACATTATTAAAGCACCCCCCTCCCACTTAAAATGGTTGTCCAAGGCCAAAATCTTATTTTGACTCCCCCCTCTTAATTACATTTTGAAGACCTCCTGTACCTATATAAAAAAGTCCACTAACAGGCTTGGCAAGCTGGTCAGATAATGTCAGTTGACTACCAAATATTCCAGCAAGAATCCCCTACTGTAGGTGTCAACAACCTACCATTTTGGTTGCATCATGGTGCCATCTGTAGCAAGCCTACTTAAATGTTGTGATCACTCACTTTACTACATGCTAATGCCACTCATGGGGGGGTGGGTGGGGGGGAAGGTAAATTAATTGCAAGTTGAACATCTTGATTGGCTGGAATTTTCTAGAACAAACATTGTCTGTATGTTTATTTGGCCTGGTATACAAAGTACATGGCTGTTTACAAAGCATATTAAACCAGATAAAAGAATGTACCATCCCCAAAGAGTTTACAATCTAAACTGACTAGACAAATATATAGAAATTAATTCAGAAGGGAGTGGGAAGAGGGTTCAGTCATTAAACCTCCATCCCCAACACAGAGAAGAGATTCACAGCCATTAAGCTGCTTGAAGAGTTGGCCTAATTATCATAAGTGCATTTAAAAATGACTTTCTTCTTTTATAGTTGCTGTGTGTTTAATTTCATTTTTCTTTTTTCTGTAGCTGTTCAGTCTGGAATAACTTACATTTAAATGCTAAAAAGTAATAATTCTTTCTCGTTTAATTTTGTTATTGCATTTTCTGAGCTGAAATAGTTCAGATAAGTACACTGCTTTTTGTAATTAGGCATTAGGATCTATCAAAGGCTAAGCCTATTGGTGAGCATAAAGTCTTCTTCCTTTGTCACTGTTCTAATAAACTAGTGCTTTAAAATATTTCACCAGTTTGCTTTTTTTTTTTTTTTTTTTTTGGACCAGTCAAATGCCCAACCCTCTCCACCAGTGTGTCTGGACTGCATTGGATATATTCTAAAGGTTGATACATGCCTTATTGAAATAATTGACTTGATTAGAAACGCAACTCAGGTGATTCATGTTGCCATGACTTTCCTTTTAGGGTATTAGTCTGAATTAAAGAACTATAAGCACAAGTTGCAATATTTTGAGAACCAACAATGTTGATTTTCTTTAATTTATACATTTGTACTCCTTTGATATATTCTTTGCATAAGAAGCTCATGCCAGGTTAGCTGATGACTAACTGATTTTAATAATGTGTTTTTCAATATTCTACTGTTGCACGTGAGAGTAGGTTTAAGATTTTAATTCAAAGCATTGACTCTGGATCCATGTGCATTTGCTAATCTTTGTTTCCAAGGGTGATTTGTCTTTAAAGCTCAGCTTACAATTTGGAAACTGAAAATTACTTAAATGGAACAAATCACCTACAAGAACGATCATGTATTAATACCAGCTTCTTACTTTTTAATGAAAGGAAGACATAGGGTTTATCTTTAATTTAATTAAACATTTAATGCTGAGTAGTAGAAAATATTCAGCATGATGCTAAATGGGACCACTCTTGAATTATTAAAATGTAAGAGGAAAAAAGTTCAATACATGCAACGAAATGTCAGTGTTCCAATTAGTCTTCCAAATGCTAACAAAGGCCTTGATCCTGCAAGGTGATCATGTGGGTGGAATCTTGTGTTTGTGAGGAGCCCTATTCAAGGGAGGAGGTCACTGAATGGGCAACTTTAATAGTTGCAAAGTAATTCTTGTTTGTATATCATTGAAGGTGTGTTTATGATATCTCCAATTAATGAGCAGCCACCGATATAACTCAACAAACTGTTACATTATCTGAAAGGTGGTTGAAATGCAACTGTCTATTCTGGATAGAATAGTTTTTCATTGTTGTATTAGCTTGGTGTTTGTACAGCTCATAAAGGCTGACAACTATTTCATTTGTTGACTCGGGGAAAAGGCTGTAGATACTTAATAGGCTAATACTATCAATTAAAATGACTTCATAGTCTGAATTAGCAGGACTAGTTTAGAAAATGTTCTTAGTGGAAGGTAGGGAAACCTGCATCTTGGGGTTCTAAGTCTTAATACAGACTTAGAACTTTTCAATAACATTACAGTAACTTTCAACCAGACTAGCTTTATCTGAACTTCAAGATAACTCTTGAAAGGGTGATTTCTATTAAGTTCTGATTGTTAGTTAATTTAATGGAACTTCATTTTTGAAAGAAATAAGTCTAAATTTTATTTAGTATGTTAATATGAAAACAACACTCGAACCTGTACAGCATAAAGTGTTCACATGCTGGTATAGCTGTCAGTGCCATTAGAAAGCTAGGTAAAAATGTGGTACTAAAATACCAATAAATTAGATTCTTTGCTGGGTTTGAGAAGCATTTAAATTGAAACCCATAGCAAGTAGAGCTGAGCCAAATCTCAGATACTTACTTAGAATTTAATTAAATTTGACTTATTTTTTCAAGTGCAAAAATCATTGTATATATTTTAAACAGCTAGATATATAGAGAGTGTGATTGAGCTGGAAACTTAAATTCATAACTTTGCTAGACACTAAAATTCATGGGCTTAATAGAGACCCTGCATTTATGGCTGATTACAACTATCTGTAACCCACTAACCCCCCTTTTTGTCTTACGACCAGGAGGGTATAAACGGGCCACTTCACTTTGCATGGTCCCTTAGAATATGTACTATCTGTTCAATCTTGTATTTAGCTGTGACACGGAGTACCTTTCCCAGACCTGAGGAAGAGCTCTGTGTAGCTCGAAATCTTGTCTCTCACCAACAGAAGTTGGTCCAATAAAATATATTGCCTCACCCTCCTTGTCTCTCTAATATCCTGGGACTGATGTGGTTACAACACCCCTACATACAGCTATATATTTGTCTAGTAAAAACATACACTGTGGATGTATCTGAGATTTAGTCTGGTGAAATATAGATAAGAGGAAAATGGGTGAAAATTACTACTATTTTGTCTGCAATGAACTCTGCCCCCTTTGCTCATGTCTTGTCCATAGTTGGTAGAGACACATTTTTAAGCCTAAAGCATAGCTACAAGGCTTGTTCTGCTCCATGTAAACTTTTTTTGCAAATATTTAATGTGCTAATTTGCGTATTTACAAATCTGCATATGACCTTAAGCTTATGATCAATATGCTCTTCCTTGAGCAGTGGTGAGGATGGGACATGGGAACAAAACTTGGTAGCTTGGGCTAGGATAGCTACTTAAAGGGGGTGAGAGGGTCAGTCTGGGGAGTAACTGGATGAGTAGCTACTGGAACAGCTGGAGGTTAGGGAGCTCTAGGTGAGGCTGCTGCATGGGCGGGGGGGGGGGGGGGGGGNAATGCAGGGACTCCTGGATGATTTGGTGGGAATAGAGGGTCCTGGGTGCTACTGGAGGGAATGGTAGAGCTCCTGGGGTGCAGTTGACTGCTCACTCAGGGGTTGTGGGTTGGGGAAAGCCTGGTGTAGCTGCCTTCACAGGGATCAGTGAGAGGCAACTTGGGGCTGGTATTGGGAGAGGGGTGGAGGGTGTCCCCATCTTTTCCAGGCACCATCCCCTTTCTCTCCAGCTGCCATTGGCATCTCTGGACTACTCCTTGCTGGCACCAGCAGGAGCAGGGTGCCTGGTTGTCTGCTCGGTAGGTGCCAGTAGCTTCTAGCATCCAAAAAAGCAGAACTACAGGGAAATGTGGATAGGTGACATCTGAGCGGGGCTGTTGGAGTATGGACATAGCTGCCAAATGCTTGACTGTCAGGCGGGATGTGATGCTGGGCAGCCCTGCTGAAGGAGAGAGCTTCAGTGCTCTGAAATGTGAGTGGTTCAGTCAGTCGGTGTGTGGAGAATACTGGAAGTGTCCATCCAGGAATGCGGAGTTAGTATCTTGTTTTCCGTTTAATAACTAAGTTTGGAGGTAAAAGTGAAGCTAGAGTTGAAGACCCATCACTGCTTGAAGTGCATACAGCTCTGTAAAGAATACTAGGGTTAAACAAGGCTTCCTTCCTATCTACCTCCTAATGTCTGGGGGCCTCTACCAAAATCTGGACAAAACGTGGCTGCAACATGGGTTGGAGGCCTCCAGAGTTAGAGGTAGAACATCCTGTCCATCTCTTGCTGCTGCTACCCACCTCTCAGAGACTGAGTTATGGGGAGTAATGAACCTCTTGCCTGTTGCTCCTTGGGCAAGGTGGGTTGATTACAAAGCAATTTAAATCGCGATTTAAAGGAGCAAGCAAGAAACCTTGGTTTTAAAAAAATCAATTTTAATTGTGTTTTGCATTTGTACTTTATTTTCTGAAAGAGGTTGATTCTCAGTGATTGGTAACCATTAAAATGTGTTGATTTACAACTAAACATAGCTTTGCACTAAAGTGATGCTTCTTTTTGCCAGCCAGGATTATGCACTATATCTTCATTCTTACATTTTATTCAGACTCTTAATTTTTTGTTTTTTGTTATGGTAGAAAATTGTGAATGATGCATTTTTTTATTCACTAGATTAATTTTTTAGCTGTGATTTGTGTCAAGCCCTATTTGGATGGAAATTCAAATTCAATTAATAAAGCGCACAAACTGCATTTTTAAAAATTATGCATCCAGCACATTTTCTCAAAACATGTTTTGCTTTTAAAACATATATTAAGCAATGGAAGTATTATTGGTGAACTGATTATTTGTGATCAACATGTCTTTCAAGGTTTTAGAACTAGTAGATCTCATCCCCCTTGCACCTATATTTTATTAGTACTTTGGAAGAGGAAAATCAGATTTCCTGCTTTTTCAAATCCCACTCGGTTTCTTAGCTTAGAATGAACTAGTCTTTGAACTGGAACTAGTTGAATAGACTGGAATGCATATTCTCTCTGCCCCTGCAGAAGAGGCTACTGCTGTCAAAAGCTGGTTTAGTATTTAGTAAGCTCTGATTCCAGGTCACTAGCCAATGACTTCCCCCAGTTCAGTGATTTGACTTTATTCAAAACTTGGCAGCAGGTACGTACTACTTAATATAATTTCTTTGTATTTAATATAAATTATTTTAATATTTTATAATAAATATGAGCCTTAACCTGGGTTGTCAATTTCAAATTTAGTATTTAAAAGGTTGGTTTAAAAAAAATCTGATTTAAAAATTTGTATCCACATTGTCCATAGGCGTACTTTGGGGTTACCAAGGAGTGTAGATTCTTCAGTGTCCACTCCTGCAAACCATAAAAGGCTCATCCGGCCTCACCTTGAAGGATGAGGCCAGTGGTTAAGGCACTAGCTTCAGACTCAGGAGACTTAGGTTCAAGTCTCAACTCCTCCATAGCCTTCCTCTATTACCTTGGACATGTTGCTTAGTTCATGTGCCTCAGTCTCCCTCTCTGAAATGGGGATAATAGCACTTCCCAACCTTACAGGGGTGTTGTTTAGGATAAATATTGATAAATAAAGATTGTGAGGAACTCAGATACTACCCTAATGGGGGTCCATATGAGTACTGCAGATGGCAATGTCCTTCCCTACACCCCCAGGTGGGCACTGTGAAGCTCTCCTGGGGCCTCTCAAAGCCAAACTCTCATGTAAATCTTGGGAGGAGAAGCTGACAGTCCCGTGAAGCATTAGGATTTTTGGAGGTAGGGAGTGGGGCCCAGTCTTCGAGTTGTGAGAAACTAATTCCCCGCAGTCTGAATAAAATAGGCTTTCAGTCTAGTCAGGTCTGTGAACCAAAATAGGTTAATGGTGACTAACAGACTTTAAGGCTTGTGGGAGTTCAGGGGTGCTGAGCCTCAGGAAAGGGGCTTATGAGCCTTTCGGGGGCTTGAGGGAATTCTCTCCTCCTACAGATTTGTAAACCCACAGGAAGTGGGGGAAGGCCCGCTGATGGTCCTGGGTTGTGCTCTTGCAGACCATTTCTTCCTGCAGACCTCAGGATATGCATAGAGAGAGAAAATTGGCAAAAGCATAAATCTTGGAAGGAATCACGGGGTCTTCCTTACCCACTTCCTGTGAACCTCCTTTGGTTTGCATCATGGAAGAAGCCCACGCCTCATGACCCTTATGTAGCTGTGACCCAGTGGCCTCTTGGTGCCAACTGGCAGAGGGGATGCATGGGGTTTTACAGGGATCCCCTGGGTCAGATATATGCATAATCACATTCACTAAAGGGTGGCATATGAGGTCTTTATTGAGAGCCAATAGACCAGTAGTGGTCGTAATCACTGCAAAAGCATGTACGAATAAGATTAAGGAGTTGCGTGTCTATACTGGAAATTATGGTCTTAAGGTCTTTAAGATGAGGCAGGTCACCAGGAGATGACACACCTTGGACAGTCTCCTTTCAGACAGCAGGCAGGAGAGGCTTCTCTCTCTTGTTTGATTGTGTGTGTTGTGCATTGTCTCTCTCACATTAGACATATTTGTATACTGAGCCAGATGCTGATTAGGAGATTGCAAAATCTACAAGAAAGGAATAGGAAAAAACAACTAGCAGAGGGGTGTCGTGCTTATGACTAAGATCAAAGAATTAGTCTGATATATCAGAGGGTGCAAACAGACACAAGATTTTTCTCATGGGAGGCATGACTTGTCTGATGAATGGAAGATCACAGCCAAGTCTGGCTGGAAGGACTTTGGGTGAGCATTACTCTTAAGCCTAGGTTCTAGAATGTGTTATGATTTTACTTTATTTGTAACCATTTGTTTCCAATACTTGTGCTTGCTGTCACTAGAATCTCTATATTTTGTTATATAAACTTTCACTTGTTTTCGCTATAAACATATCTAAGTGCTGTGTGTCAAGCAGAGTGGTGATTTGAGGTGGAACTGGTAAGCTGGGCTATATTGCTTCTTTGGGAGCAGCAGATCTGTGAGCACTGCCAGTGCTCAGTGGAACAGGGCTGGACCCTCCAGGGAGAAGACACTCAGAGAGCTCAAGGACTGGAATGTGCCTATCGCTAACTTGTAGAGAGAGCAGGGCCTGGGGAGGTCTAGAGAGATGTGCTTGTGTTGTCTGTGGCCGATAGCGTTGGAGACCTGACCTAGGTAGGCACAGACAAGGCTTCCTCACACTAAGGGCAGATGCTAACATGGTGCTTCACTATCCTGAGTACCCCCCGGGAAGCATCACAGAAGTGCTTGGGGGGTGGGAGGGGAAACTCCCGTACCATTCTCTAGGAGCTTAAGGCGGCTTGTTGCTTCCACTCGTAAGCCATGGGAACTTTGTTGCTTCCTGCCCTGCTCTGGTGTCTTTTGTAGAAAGACAGCCACTAACAAGCCTCCCCAGGGATTGGTCTATGTTTTGAGGTCTGACTCATCAAGTACTTGGACTACAGACTTTTTAAAATGGCTATTTAGGTCTCTAGCAGTCACTTGACTTGCTCCAAATAAGCACAGCTCTGAAGTCAATGGAACTGTACCTCTTAAACTCTGCTTGCCATGTAAAAATAGTCTGCGCGTATATATGTTCAGATTTAAAATACAAATGGTGTATTCATGGTGACATGACTTACAATAAATGATTGCGTGCTGAACTGTACACCGTAATGTACCTCTTGCATCCTGGTTATTCATAGGAATAACGGAAGACTCCTTTGACAGCCATTGTTGTGGGGATACACGTGTTACAGATTAATCTACCAAGGAGAGAGTAACTGAAGTCCTAATGCCATCTGTTCTTCAGCTGTTTGTGCTATAGAGGGATACAAAAGACTTATTCAGGAACTCGAGGAAGATAGATAAGAGAGATGGACTCAAATAACATATTTTTGTCTACTTTCTGTAAACTTAGTTTGATCCATGTCCAAATTTGTTTTTAAATGGAAAATTATACATTCTTAAAAAGGTATTTGATCCTTAGTGTTTTGTGACTTTAAAAAAAAACAAAACTAACTCTGGTAGCCTGTTTTATCTTGCTCAAAAGAAAAGTAAACTAATTCCTTAACAGGTCTAGCTCTGAGCATTTTACTCTAAGAAAATGGTTAAATAAGATGTCAAAAGGAAATGGGGCGTCCCTCTGTTAAACTGTATTCTTCTTGCAACACCTTAAATCTGTTAACAGATGTACAGTTAACACAATTTCTGCTAACTTGTCTTTAATCCTATATTTTGAATTCTGAAAAACAGCTTTAGTTCAAACTGTTCTGGAAACCAATTGGTTAGAACTAGTTCTTCTTTACTTGGAATAATTTTAACCTTCATGGATTTTACTAGAAACATACAAGTAAACTTTAATCTGTTGTACTAAAAATATACATAGTATACAGATATCTAAAAGCAATGACTTTTTTGTTGTTGTTTGCCTTTTCATTACCTCTTCGTATGCTGATGGCCTTGACACGATGTGATTCCTCAGTGTAGGCAGTTTCTGTCACTGGCTGCTGATCACCGTTTTTTGTGCATCTCAAATACATTAGAATTCATCATGTAGTAGTGATGCAAGGACAGTTGAAGGCATTTTTTTGCTTTAGCCAAAAGCAGCAGATTACTTACACTTTATGAAACAGAGAGCTTTAATAAAAAGGAACAAATGCCAGTTTGCCATTTCAGAAATGCAGAGGACTAAATCTTTATTTCCATAAAAAATGTGAAATGAGTATTGATATAGTGTGTCCTTGAAATGGATGTATTCCTTGCTCTTCTGGCATATGCTTTGGGGCTTATAATTATGATATTTTGACATATGAAGCAACTTTTAGCAAGGCCTTTCCAATTTGTTTAAATCTTTCAATCAAAGCAGCATTTAGAGTTGACCTCTGCACTTGATGGAGTTAATACAGCTGAACTGGGTCTGCTAAGCTGAATCAATTTTGTCTATTAAAATAGAACTGTGTAGGAGAAAAACATGAAAGTCAGAGTTGACATACTGTATTGTGCTGCTGAACTATACGGTTTATTCCTTGTTGAAATATTTGGTAATGTATAGATCTTGTAAAAGTATGTTGATTCCAAATGTTTGCATTATTTTTGCTCTTCATTACTGAATTAAGGAAAATTGCCATTTTGCGTGAATTTGAACTTGCTTTTCTTCCATTTCATAACAATGCTTCCTTTTGTCTTGGAAATTGCATTGCAGACAAAGCAAGTGTTGCATCAGTAAAACAGACTTGCTTTTCTCTCAATCAATCGCTATAAAAGCCTATACCGCCCTTGACTTCTAATGGAGGACAAGAGCATGTATCTTTCTGGCAAACAAAGCAATTCTACACAATTACGTTAATGTGTTTTCCATATTTCTTTTGGGAAATTTTAAGATATGTAAAAATATGCATTAAACATACCAACCACTATTCCTTTGCTTTTATGGATGTGATCATTTGTCTCAGTATAATACTAGGTATGATACAAACCAGAGTGTGTGGGGAGGAGTAAAATGAGCTGGCAAGAGCTAGCTGGCCTGCACATTTGTAGCCTGTTAGTGGTCTTGGATCTTCATTCTGTGTTCTGCCTTCTTTATGTCCCTTTTGATATACAGTAACTCCTCACTTAACGTTGTAGTTATGTTCCTGAAAAATGCGACTTTAAGCGAAACGATGTTAAGTGAATCCAATTTCCCCCTAAGAATTAATGTAAATGAGGGGGTTAGGTTCCAGGGAATTTTTTTTTCACCAGACAAAAGACTACATTATATTAATTTTTATATATGCACACGCACACTCAGTTTTAAACAAACAATTTAATACTGGTACACAGTGATGATGATTGTGAAGCTTGGTGGAGGAGTCAGAGGGTGGGATATTTCTCAGGGAATGCCTTACTGCTAAATGATGAGTTAGCAGTTGGCTGAGCCCTCAAGGGTTAACTCTCACACTCTACAAGGCAGCAGGAATGGAGGGAGGGGAGACAGCATCGCAGACAGAGATGCGCATTTCCCCTCTAAGTACACTGCCTTGTTAATTAGATCAGCTTGCTGAGACCTCAGCTGCTGCCAGCAAGCTCCCTCGGTCTTGAGCCCTGTTGTGTGTCCCCTGCTCTATGGAAGATGGGGTAAGCGGGGTGCAGGGGGAGGGGGGAATACCCTGACATTAGCCCCCCTCTTCCTCCCCTCCCCCTTCATTCCCCCCACAGCAAGTAGGAGTCTCGGGGAGCAGCTCCAAGGCAGAGGGCAGGAGCAGCACATGGCAGTGTGGGAGAGGGACAGCTGCAATTGCTAGCCTGCTGGGCAGCTGCTGCACAGGGAACTGTGGGGAGCTGATAGGGGGCTGCCGGTCCACCCTGGTTCCAAGCCCCCACCAGCTAGCTGCAACGGGCTGCTCTTCCTGCAAGCAGTGGACAAAGCAGGCAGCTGCCAAACGACGTTAGAAGGGAGCATTGCACAACTTTAAACGAGCATGTTCCCTAATTGATCAGCAACATAACAATGTTAACCGGGACGACTTTAAGTCAGGAGTTACTGTACAAACACTCTTCCTCCCTACCCCCTTCCAGTGTGTAACATGCACAATAACTCCATACACCATCTTTCATGGATGTGGTAAGATTTTAAAAATAAATATTCCTGGCAAGTTGCACTCATGGCTAGTCATAGCATGAGAGCTGTAGGTTAGAAACTTAAACATGCAGTAAAGGGAGGGCGAAAAACAACAGTCCATTTTTAAAAGATGTTTAATCTAAGATCCCATGGGAAACATGTTAATTTGACTTATAAAATTCCAATATCAACTTCACAGGAAAGAAATGCACCTTTCTAAATCCCCTCATTCAGACGAGAGTGGGCTCTCACTGAAATCTAGCTCTCTGGTTTGTAGCAAGCTCCTGATCTGGACTAAACTCACAGGCCAAACCAAGCTTCTAAGCAATATGAAACTTCAAAGTTACAGTGAGTTTCTGAGCTATCCTGGCACTCTCAGGTTGAAATGATGCTGAGTTATACAAAACTCCCAAACTGGAATTTTGGTCTGCTTCAGCCCTTAGGAGCAGGGCCAGCGCTCCCATTAGGCGACCTAGGCGGTCGCCTAGGGCGCTGCTATTTTGGGGGCTCCTGTGCCCCCGCCGCCCGTAGAAATTTGGGGGCGGGACCTTCCGCCGCCGCTGTTGGGGGCGGGATTTTGGGGGCGGGACCTGCCGCCGCCTAGGGCGCCGGCAAAGCTGGCGCCGCTACTGCTTAGGAGCCTTCTGATTAGACTGGGTTCCTAAACTGGAGTGAGTAACTCAGTGCTGGAGCAGGCTTTTAGTCCTTTTATCTACCCCCTTAATAGTTTCTGGCCAATTGGGTCCCTCCATCCACTGATCTATAATGGTCCCATAGTGAGCCATAAATACTGCTGTCTTTCGTGGGTCAAGACGCTCAGCAAACGTTATCTGCAGATAGAATTACCTTAGTCTCTCTTTCAAAAGAAGGGCCATTAGAATGAGGATAGGAGAAAACAATCCTGTTGTATGTATCCAGCAGTTGAGTTGTTTTTTCCAGTCCCTCTTCTAGGACTCGAGAGAATTTAACAGAAATAGTACCTATTGAACCCTTTCACAGACCAGTCCCCTAGTCTTCCATTCCCTGACTGCTCCATCGCACTGCTCTGTGAACAAATAGACTACAAAACCATACTGAGCAGTGGTCCGTGCATCCCACCTATAAAGAAGAAAAAACTCTGGCCATAGTCAGAGCACAGAAGGGGGGCATGGAGTGCAAGATTTCACAATAATGCTGATAACATTTGGCCTGAGATGGATTAATCCATTATTTAAAAATCTGTATTAAAAATAAAAATCTCATAAGTGGCCATCTGTTGGCTGTCAACTTGGCTAAATGAGGTGTGCATTTTTGCTTTTAAAACTGAAACCTTCTAACTCTGAATTTTTACATAAATTACAGAAATAGTTGAGCTCATCTGCCATTGAATGACCTGCACACTGGAAAGTTATAGGGAATCATTGACTAATGTGCCCTTTAGTTTTCTTAGTCACATCTTTCGCAGAGGAATGGTGGGGCAGGGAGGGGGAATCTACTCTGATGTAGTATCAAGTTTCCATTCTCACCCATGATTTTCTTCAGCTGGTTTAAGAGAATATTTCTTCTAATGTCTCTGTCCCCAGTCCTACAGCCACTTAAGCTGGTGTTTCCCTTAGCACATGTGAATAATCTATTGACATCAATGATCTTACACATGTGCATAAACATCTGACCGTTGCAAGACTGGGACTGTGCATTCATTGCTATTCAACTCAGTAACCCACCCACGTTCCCCTCCACCAAGGTTATTAAGTTATTGGAATGCAACTCGCTTTATAAAAATACCAGCCTTCATATTAAAAGATAACTTGTAGGCAGGAGGCACAAGGAAAGATGGGAAAGACACTCCTGGTATGGGGGATGCTGGTAAAATACATGTGACCAGATCTAAGTTTTTGAGTGAGGAGTGTTAGTGCCATACCCACTGAGCACCACAACAAATACACAGCTTGCTAGCCTGGCAATGAAATCCCTGTGAGATGGATGGTGGAGCACAAATACCTTTGCACACAGGCCTGGAGAGGAGTGTGGCTTTGGTGGTGCAGAGTTGGGTTTGTTACAGACTCTGAAAGGATTCCATGGTGACTCCATAAAGAGTGCGGGAATTGAATAATGCATTAACAGGGAGGCTTAACTCTGTAATATTTAATGGAATTAGATATTCATTAAAGAAATAGTTTTTGATTTCAACCAGCACAGACATATACCTCACTATCTAATAGCAAGCACAAAAATAAATAAATTTAAATAATATCCTAGAATTTCTACAAGAACAGCGTGGACTGCTATACCACTACTTTCCTAACCGTCTCTTATATTTGTCACTTGCCTGTCTGTAGGTTTTAAAAAATTCCTTTTTGATAAGATTCTTCCTATACTTTCATAAACTAATCCAACAAGATATTGCTTCACGTAACTGTAAGGTGACCATGTTTTCCCTAAGGGAAAATGGGACACCACATGGGGCCAGTCTGAGGCCCCCTATGCGAGCCCCTCCCCTCCAGCCCTTCCTGCCTAGAAGTTCCAGTCATGCATCAGAACCCTATTGTGCTAAGCACTGTACAAAGATGATAAAAAGAGAGTCTCTTCCCCAAATAGTTGAGAGAACTCATGTTGCAAACATAAGTCCTGTTTCTTTGCTCTGCCAGGATCAAATTTGGTACAGGATGTGCATGGAGAACATGAGGGAGGCTGCCTGATGGCTAGGCCTCATCTGCACCAGTCCAGGCCCAGACTAAATCAGAGAATAAATAAAAAAAGGCTGGTTTCTTGTATCCTGTATATAAAGATTGAACAGGTGGCAGAGCATGAAGCCAAGAATGCTCAGCCTCTGTGCCAACAGCTCTAGTTCAAAGACTCCACACAGATTCTGAACTAGACACAGCAGAGCCAATTAAAGTAATTCTCCATTAGCTGGTCAGATTGACAAACAAGGCTCTTATTCTAGAAGCTGCTATCTTAGTTTTTACTGACTCAAGGAAAATCATCGTCAAGTGTCCACAGCGATCTGGAGGGTAGGACTAGGGATGAGCCAGAACCTTGAATCCAAGATCCTTTGAATTTTGAGGGTGGGAGGGGAGAAAGTTAAGACTTGGATTCCTGCGTCCAAATCAGCTTCTCTGGTTTTGGGTCCAGGCCTTAGCCAAAACTGAAAGGGGACTGCATTCTTGTGCAGAGCATGTGGCACGGAATTCATGAGGTTTTTGGACTGAAATCTCATAAGAACAGCCTTGAGTTGGCCTTGATCTCTGGCCGAAACTTAAGTCCGATTCAAAGCACTGTCTCCCCAGTACATCTTCAGCTAAGACACTTCACATGTTTCATTTAACCAATTTTATGATGCCACTTTGTAGATATAAGATTTCAGTCTCTGTCACACAGCCTAATAGTTTGAATATCTATGATGCCAAAGTTAACCTAAGATTAGGGCTGGAATGTGCAGGGAATTAGGGGTAAACTAAATGTAATTTGGTGGTATGAGGGGAAAAAGTGTTTCATGGCATATTGTTATGCAGCGACAGTTAGATTGCAGTAATTAAGGATCATGGATAATTCTTGTTATGTTTGACTGCTCTATGTTTGCTTAATCACTGAAATCTTCGGATGTTGTGGTTCATAATTCAGTAATGCCCAGGCTGAATTTTTTTTGTTTATAAACCAATTTTACCTCACTTACTTATTTCCACTATTGTAGCATGTTCTTGCTGGTATTCTTTTAGTTATAAAAGTAAATGTGAAGTTTAATTTTTTGTGCCTTCAGTTTAGCTTGCTTAAAGAAGTAGTATTAATCCTTTCATGGTTTTCTGCAGATTTGCATGACAGAAACTGGAAGTTCATCTGGTGAAACTTTCTCTGTGATGTAATTATCATTAAATGTCCACTTAGAGGAAGGAAACAAAGCCACTACATTATTTCCAATAAACTAGTTATTGTTTGCAATGGGAGATCTCTGCTTTTCCCCATCCTCAACCTAAACTCCTGTTCCTATTCAGTTAGGCCCCACAGAGGTCATATGGCATACATGCATGTACATTTAATAAAACGAGCAAAAAACAACAACCCCTCAAACCAAAACAAAAAGCCTTTAAAAGTTTGGTTTGACAATGGATAAAATGCCAAGTGTGACAAGTGACCCTAAGGCAGTGGTCCCCAACCTTTTTTGTCCGGCGGGCGCCAAAAAACAAAACAAAAAAAACCGAGCGCTGCCGGCGGGCGCCAAAAAAAACCCAAAAAACAAAACCGAGCGCTGCCGGCGGAGCAAAAAAAAAAAACAAAACCGAGTGCTGCCGGCGGGCGCCAAGCACTGCTGGCGGAGCAAAAAACAAAACAAAAAAACACCCCGAGCGATGTCGGCGGAGCAAAAAAACAAACAAAAAAAAGCCGGAGGGCTCTGCGGGTGCACTAACACACCCCGGCGGGCGCAATGGCGCCCGCGGGCACCGCGTTGGGGACCCCTGCCCTAAGGGCACAGCTACACTTGCAGATGTAGAGCGCTGTGAGTTAAACCCGCCTTCAGAGAGCGCAGTAGGGAAAGCGCTGCAGTCTGTCCACACTGACAGCTGCTTGCGCACTGGCGTGGCCACATTTGCGGCACTTGCAGCGGCATTGGGAGCGGTGCATTATGGGTAGCTATCCCAGCATGCAAGGTACTGCAACCTGCTTTTCAAATGGGGGGGTGGGGTGGAGTGTGACAGGGAGTGTGTTGTGTGTATGCGGGGGGAGAGAGCATGTCAGCATGCTGTCTTGTAAGTTCAGACAGCAGCAGACCTCCCTCTCTCTCACACACAGCATTCCCAGCTGTCAGAAATGGAGCTTTCAAAGGGCATATCCGCATTCCTACAGTGATTCAAAACAATGACAAGAGTGGCCACTTGATTTAAGGGGATTATGGGACATTTCCAGAGGCTGATCACAGCGCAGTAATGCAACACCTCGTTCACACTGGCGCCGCGGCACTCCAGCAGGGGCGCAGCAAATGTTATTCCACTTGCCGAGGTGGAGTACCAGCAGCGCTGTAGCCGTGGAGTCAGAGCGCTCTATGTGCCTTGCTAGTGTGGACTGGTAGTGAGCTGAGGCGCCCGGGGCTCCTTTATTGCACTGTAACTCGCAAGTGTAGCCAAGCCCTTAGTTTGTCTCTTTCTCTAAGTGAATTTATTCATTGGAGGCTGTTGGACTCCAAGGATTGGAGACTGAAGTCTGTTAGCAACAGATCCGGTATAGCACTGGGAGCATGTCTCTCTCAATAACTCCCCCTAATAGGCTTCCTCCATGACTTGGCGTGACCACACCAGGTTCAAAGTAGCATGGACATAGGTGCACTTAATATGTAGCCCACAAATTCATGTTACATGGGCCAGAAAGCTACTGAATCAGTTATCTAGAGGTGAGACTGTTGTACAGCCCATTGCTAATCTGAGAGCCAGATCCTCCACTGTAAAAATTTCTTGTGCATATAATTGTGTATTTTAGAGGGGAAAGGGATGTGTTAAACAGAAATCGAAATGTTTTTACAGATATCTGGCTACCTCACTTGGATAAACTGACTATTTCTACTTAGTTCATCCTTCTCTTGGATTTATGCTTAGGTAATTTCTAAGGCCAAGATCAGAAATAGATATAACCTACATGAGAGAAATCAGAACACGTTTAGCTTGATATTATAAAATGGCTGTACAAAGTGCAAAACGGAAGCACTGGTACAAAGTCTATCTGGTGTAGAGTGTAACCAAATATGTTGACATGTAACGATAGATCCTTTTAACATCCTTAGTCCTGTCCATTACTTGTAATACAGTGGTGCCTAGAATCCAAGCTTGGGGCCCATTGTGCTGGGCACTGTAAAGGAAAAAACAACAAAAAACCACACACACAGAAACAATCCCTGCCTTGAGGGGATTGCTAAATAGACAAGACAGACAAAGGCTGGGAGAAGGGATGATCATACTCCCTCTCCTTACAGATGGGGGACTGAGGAACAGCGAGCGACTTGCCCAAGGCCACACAGGCAGTCATGGTTATAGCCAGCAGTTGAACCTAGATCTCCGTAGTACTAGACCGGAGCCTTAATCACAGGGCCACCTTTCTACATTAATGTGGATATTTTTGGCTCAAACCCTACCTGCATTAGGCTGATTTCACCCACATGATCAGATCAAATATCATGCAGTATTTAGTATGATATTTCAAGATCCAGTGTCCATCAGTGGCATATAGAGGTATGCTTTTGTTGAAGGCTATACTGGGTATGGTTTTTATTTCTTCTTTCAAGACTTGTTTTATTTGAAAGGGACTCAGTCAATTTAAAATGTTCACTTTTCCGGTACTAGGCCTGTCCAGAATCACCGGACCGTCTTTTGTGGCTTTTAAAATAAGTTTCCTGTTTTCTCCACTATGCTGGATAAAAGACCCAAACAAATAAGAGGGGAAACTGACTGGCTATAGAGGGGAAATGGTGAAAATGACCATAGATGCCGTTCCGTCAAATATACAAAGTAAACACAAAGAACGTACAGAATACTGTAAATGCTATTTATAGTTGCTTTTTCTGAAACCTCCTTATTGCAGTAAGGTGGCAGGTTAAGTTGACCCCGTTTATCTTGGATGTACAGGTACATAAGTATAAGCTGAGGTGTTTACAGAGTAATGTAGAATTACTGGCTTTTTCTTTCAGAACATACTTTGATGTCTTAGTTTAAAGAACATTGCACATACTGTGTGGTTTCATTTATATAGCATTAAATCTTGCAGATGATTGAAATTTGAAGCATGACTCTGTAGACTGAATAGAATGTACAGTAAGTGCTGGATATGCTTTGATTTCAGAATTGTGGTTCTCTCACCTTTTGTTTTTTCTGCCACGTTTTCATCATCATAGCAACACTTGCTACTGCAAGAAGCCCATGACCTTCTAGGCTTGCTTGCAGGTAAATACATCTCTGATACTAGCATCCATTGGAATCCTTTTTTAATGGATGAAGTAACTAAATTAAAATAGGAAGGATAAAACATCTGTGCCGGTAAAATACAATTCAACCAATTAAAATTCCTGGAGTGGGTTTACTTCTAGCAAATGAGTATTTCTTTGTTAAAAGCTATATTAAGTTTATAGATTTTTAAAAATTAAACTGAATACATGGCATTCATATAATGGAAGCTGTTCAGAATATATAATTTCTCACTAGGCAACACAGCATAGTTAATACAAAGAGCTTTCCAGTTTCAGTTGTGAATTCTCAGGGGCCCCTTCCAAGGGTGTAGGGAGAAAGGTTAACTTTAAACAAGACTCAAAAAGCAATATGAAACCTTAAAATGACTTTTGCAAAGTGATGGATAAAGAGCCACTCTTGGAAGAAATAGCTTTTGAAGATTGTGCACTTGGCAGTTAATTTCTCCCCTTTCCCTTGGGTGTTTATAAAAGATTGTGTTGATGCTCAGCTATTGCTTCATGGTAGTTCTTATCGTTTGTGGGTATCTACAGTGAAACCAGGCTCCCCTGAAGATTGTCAAAACTCTCATTGACTTAACTGGAGTCAGGATTTCACCTCTAGTATTATGTTGTGTTTTTCAAAAGAAATTCATACTAGCATCAGTTTTCTAAGAGTAGGTCTTGAAAAATGTTGTAAGGGAAAAAAAATCACTTTGAACCTGCTTCATAAAAAAAACAAATAAAAAATACTCTTCAATTTTAACTGCTGCTTTAATATGAGACATGGAAAAATACACTGGGGGGTTGATCCAGTGCTACTTGAAATCAATAAAAGTCTTTCCATTGCCTTCAGTGGGGTTGGGTTGGTCCAATGATGAGAATAGCCAAACCTACACTTTTTTAGGAGTAAATCCAGAGCAGAAGAGTTGGTCAGTAAATTCTTGCTAGAAGTCCAGAATTCAGATATGACTATTTGATATTAATTTAATTTAGAGAATTATACAGGTAGTAGTAGTGTTCATGGTTGATCACAAGGGAAAACTGGTAGTGCAATAACAATAGAAGAGCTTCTTGAAGTCTTTCCATGTGTAAGCAAGGGAATGGTCCCACTATTGTGGGTAACTTTCCTGGCTTATGCACTACCCCGGTGAAGTGGGCTAGTGAAAGGATCTGAGTCCTCGCTCCTATTTCCTGTACCCAGAGGCTGGCCTGAGGGCTTCCCTTCCACTCTCCTGTGTGGTAATCCCAATAAGGCTGGGCCCAGGATTTGTGGGGGGCTCGACCCCCAATCTTGTCGTGGTCACTTAGGACAGGGTGTCCCCACTCTGGGGTGCTCTCTCTGTACTGGATGCTTCCCTAACCCACTGATCATTACATATAGTTCAAAGCAAATACAATTTATTAAACAACAATCAATTTAAAAAAATAAGGAAAAATTGGGAAAGGTTAAAGGAAAACATGTCACGCTGCTCTGTGGCATGGGGACATCACAACCAGCCGTGGCTGGAATGTAAGGGAAGTTCAGTCTGTTCCTCACAAGTCCCAGGCCGCCTTCTCAGGCCCTGGCTGTGCTGCAGGGATGCCGTGGGTCTGACACTTGTTCCAGTGTGTGGCCATTCTAGGTGACAGGCCCTACTTCCCAGTGTTAGCCCCCTCTGTGGGGTTACAATCCCCCTCAAGTCTGGCCTGCAAGGCGTCTTGGCTGGGGGCGTCTCCCTGTGCTGGGCTCGCTGCCCAGGGTCCCCCTCGCTCTCCCCAGCTGTTCACTGCACCTGACTCCGGACAGCTCCAGCCCCAACCACAGTTCCACTCTGCCTCAGCACTGCTGGTGCTCTGCCTGCAGCCCAGCTGCCTGGGCTGCTTCTCTGACCCCTCTGGCTCTGGTTGCTGCAGTTCTCCTCCCAGCACAGGTCTGCTCTCAGGGCTGCTTCTGTGGCTGTGCTACCAGCACTGTCCCGCTCTTTGGGCTGCTTCTCTGGCTTTTGTTGCTGCAGCCCTGCTCCCAGCATGGATCTGCTCCCTGGGTTGCTTCTCTGGTTCTCTCTGGCTGGGACGGCTCTGCTCCCC
This sequence comes from Platysternon megacephalum, assembly GCA_003942145.1. Lineage (NCBI taxonomy): Eukaryota > Metazoa > Chordata > Testudines > Platysternidae > Platysternon > Platysternon megacephalum. Next base: position 10,391,293 of record QXTE01000025.1, read on the forward strand.
AGCTCAGCTCGGGCCTCTGCTCTCTCCTTAGCTCGGCCCACTCATTCCGGGCAATTCCAGCTCACATGGAGGACGGGACCGCCCCCTCGCCCCCCTGGCCTCCTGACTCCCTCATTAGCCTGCCCGCCCTGTCAATCAGGCTGACCTGGAGCATTGGCTTCTCCCCATTGTTCCTGGGGACTGTCAGTCTCAGGGTCCTGATTTCCCATCGACCCTTCCCCTTTCTTTTGGTACTGGGAGCTGGCCAACCAAAAAACCCTCACTAAGTTTTAGTAAGGGGCCAACAGTCCCCTTACACATGCAAAAGCCTGGTTAGAACAAAACTTGTATCTGATGCTCACTATCTATAAGACGTTTAACATGTATCCTCAGAGAGGTTGTCCATCATTGTTGTCACTTATGGTGTAGCATTAAAATTTCCTACTTTGGAAAGGGAAGTGAATGGAAGAGTGATACATTGCTAATTATCTGGATGAAATGCAGCACACTTAACAGATCAGAACTGATGATATGCAGTGGGAGAGCACTTTCCTTTCTGCAGCGGTGGAGATGAAAGTACCAATGCTAGTAGCCTGATTGTGTTTTTTTGTTTTTGCTTGTTCTTGCAGACAAAAAAGCTAACAATGTTAGGAACCATTAGGAAAGGGATAGATAATAAGGAAGAAAATATCATAATACCACTATATAAATCCATGGTATGCCCACACTTTGAATACTGCATGCAGTTCTGGTCACCCCATCTCAAAAAAGATATGTTAGAATTGGAAAAGGTACAGAGAAGGGCAACAAAAATGATTAAGGGTATGGAACAGCTTCCATATGAAGAGAGATTAAAAAGACAAGGCTTGCTCAGCTTGGAAAAGAGACAACTCAGAGGAGATATGATAGAGGTCTATAAAATCATGACTGGTGTGGAGAAAGTGAATAAAGAAGTATTACTTCTTCTCATAATGCAAGAACTAGGGTCACCCAATGAAATTAATAGGCAGCAGGTTTAAAACAAACAAAAGGAAGTACTTCTTCACACAACACACAGTCAACTTGTGGAAGTCGTTGCCAGGGCATGTTGTGAAGGCCAATACTATAACAGGGTTCAAAAAAGAATTAGATAAGTTCATGGAGGATAGGTCCATCAATGGCTACTAGCCAAGATGGTCATGGAGGCAACCCACATGCTCTGTCCCTAGCCTGAAGCTGCCAAAAGCTGGGAGTGGACGACGGGATGGATCACTCAATAGTTGTCTGTTCTATCTCTGAAGCACCTAGCGTTGGCCACTGTTGGAGACGAGATACTGGGCTAGATTGACCATTGGTCTGACCCAATATGGCCGTTCTTACATTTTTGCTGCCACACGCTATTGGCAAGTTTGAGTGTCACACTCTTTCAGCATATTCCTTAGGACTCTTAAGAAAGGAACCTAACTTGAATGAAGCTGCATGCAGAATAATTAGTTTAGATGTTTGCGGGATACATAACAAACCTGTTACTAACTTGCCACATTTCTGAAGTAGAAGGTGAAGTAGAAGAGCTTGAAGGGATGAGAAGAAGTTTCTGAACTAAATCAAATGGATAGGGTGTGGAAGGAGAATGTCAGAACTGGTATATAGTGCAGTGTGCTGTTTTTCTGAATAGAATATGCATCTGCTGTAGCAGGGGCTACAGTTAGTCTGCAGTCTGCTGTTTTAAAGTTCTGGTGTTCTATATAATGCAGTCTTAATACCATTCTAATGTGTATATAAGTGGGGTGGGGATTTGTTCTTCCCGCACAGAGATCTTCTGGTAATAGTGGCTTGATCTCTAGCAAAGCTTTCCCACGTTGTTATGTAGGGAGATGGCAGGGTTTGCTCTCCCCTTAAATTCCTGTGTTCGGGACAGCTAGGGTTTCTCTTACTCCAGCAATGAGTAAATGCATTTGAAATGAAAGAATTGACACTAGTCCTTTCTTCCAAATCAAATAGTGGTTTTTTTTACTTTCATTTTTTCCCCTCTTACCTCTGCCCTTTCTGCCTTCATTCAAAAGTATCAAATTGTGCAGTCTGTTCTCATGGCATACTTGGTCAAAACCAGAAAGTACTTTAAAAAAAAAATCCCACAAAAGTCTGATCCCAGGAGACTTTCAGAGAGCTTCCAGTTATGAGGAGTAAACATCAAGGTAAATGTTGCCTGTATGTGAAAACATCCTATTATTTTATTACCCTACTTCCTGCTTGTTTGTTTTCATACATCTGCTATCTCGCCTTTTTGCGATGTAAGCTCTTTGAGACACAGAGTGGTCATTTGCTATGTTTATGCCTAGCACAATGGGGCCCTGACCTGGTTGAGGCCTGTGGGTTCTGCCGCAGTACAAATGGTTTGCATGTCAGGAATGGATGGGGCTCAAACGTGTGCAAATCTCCTTGGAAACTAGTTCTGAGGTCTATAGAAACATAGTACGGAAACCTATAGCACAGATGCAATTAAAAACCAAATTTATAGGGCATAGATCTTAATTCTGAAGTGTGCACATCCTACTCCGTTCATTATATTTGAAACTATCTTTCGTCAGGGTATTGTTCAGGATGTCTGAGATCTTGCCTAATGTAGTTAACAGAACCTATAGGGAATGAAAGGTTATTGTAAAGCTTTTAATTTTGGAGACCAATCAAACAGACGCAGTCTTTAATCCCCATTTCTTTTGAACTGTGGCCAACACATAAAAGCTATAATAAACAGCAAATTATTAGCTGCATCCTCTTTTCTTTTATCTAATGCAATATCCTTTAAATTAACATGTGACCCTTTGGATAAAAAGTGGTGGGTTTCTGAAATGTACTCTCTCTCTTCTGGTGGAGAATGACAAGATAGCAATTATTGTTTGGATGCCAAGAAATACCTATAATCTACTGATCTCCTAGCAATTAAAGGATGGATTAAATCCTGCCACTTATTAATGCAACACTTGTTCATATTTCCTACTGTTTTAGACTAATGGCGGAATATGGTAAGGGCATTAGTCCTTAGCAGCCATCCCAGCCATCCAAGCTGCTTCCTTGCCTTGATTTCTTGTGACAAAGTTCTTGTTAGGGTCTGGGCAAATTCAGGGGCAAATTGTTGATTGATGTATTCCATAGACTGATGAATCCACTGAATGGATTGCCCAGATAATCTCTGTTATATCTGAAACATGGATTCAATTTGTGTAGTAGCTATATTAAAATATAAAGTAGGACATTTTCAGGGTTTCATTTGCATGTTGGTGAGACTGGGTTAGTTAACTGTACTGAGTCAACATCTGTTTATCTTTAAACTGTATGTTCTCCAAGATGGGTCTTTTGTGTTGCAACTGAACTGTGCTTTGTAAAGTCCTTAATTTTCTTCTAGTCTAGTTCTGTTTTATCTAACTAATTTTCAGTCTTCTACACACTTCTACCTTGTGGGTATGGGTTTGTTATTCTGTTAAGTGGGTTCCTGGTACGCTGAATAGCAAGGTTTCCCACATCTGTGGCGCTGGTGAACGCTTTTGGGTTAAAATGTTTTCACAAAGACCTTTGACCTTAATTGTGTGTGGTACAAGCTTTATGACTTTAGTTATCCCAGGAAAAACTCATTATGAAGTCTCAGTGCAAAGTTTCACTATAATAAATGAGATAAAGCGCTTACAATAATACTTTGTTCCTCTGTGATGCATGAGCCAATCTTGCTGATGAAAGATGTTCCACGTGAGGCTGGAATGGGGAAATAAATTTCAGTTGAGAAGACAAGGGAAGGTTTGCAGTCAATCACGGCCATTGAAGAGGACCCTGACTAGCAGAGATACAAGGGTTCAAATACCAGTTCTTGTCCTCAGTGCATTGGCTGGGTGTCTGTCTTTCAGGGATGGTTAATATCTGCTGAATTCCTAGTGAGAGTGTCACTTCCAAAATCTTGTCTTGGGTGGGACTGTCTCTCTCTCTTGCAATGACCTAATCAGTACCTTGCGTGTAGGAGTTGGTTATCTGCCTCTTAAAATGGTGCCACAGCTGATTTCATAGTTGCCTTGTTGATGTCTGAAACAAAAGGAAATCATTTGACGTTTATGGTTGGAATTGGAAGTGTCTACATTTTGTGATGACTGCATTCATGTTCTGTTCCCAAAGATGTAGCAAGGCAGGGTAAGAGTTAGCGAGAAGGGATTGTGGATCATTCAGGGAAACCTGCACTTCTGCTCTTAAGTAGGTTAGGATCCACTTTGATTCAGTGTAAAAGCGGGGTTGCTGATGAAGAGGCCACCACGTAAACATAGAGCAATGCAAAAAGACAATACTTTACTGGATGGTTTCTTATGAAGTTCATTACTTTAAAAGCTTCAGGAAGGCCCTAGTACAGATTTTCATTCACTTTCTTAGGGCTCATAAAGCTGCAAAGCCACAATGCAGTCAGTGTGGTGTGTTTGGATCCATATGACAAGGCCTTTTCTCCCCTGTTGCTGCATTGGCACCATCCAGACAGATTGCAATCAATCCTACGCGTGGAAAGCTTTAATTTTCTGTTGGGAGGAAAAAAACGTTCCAACTGCCTGAACTTTCAAAGTAAGAGAATCTTAGAAAGGTTGTTAGAATGTCGCTTTCCGACTCCCTGGCCTAGTTCCCTATCACCAAGACTTTTAAAAACTTCATTTCAAGTGTACTGTATCCTGAAAGAGCCTATCACCTTGGTTTCTAAAAGCCAGGACTGGCAAAAACAGGGAATACTATAGACCAGGAATGAGGGATATTGAAGTGGCTGTGTGGGAATGCTGCATAGCATTGGCCCATATTGTTCTAGCTCTAGTCAGAGGAAGCAGTCACATGTTATGCTCCCACACTTTCTGTAGGAAAAACAGATTTTTTGTTTTTGGTGCGTGTTTTTATATTATTCCACCATTTACTGGCCTTGTGTTTTGAGAACCTTTGTCATCACCATCTATTATTTCTCTGCTACTTGTTTCATGTTGGTCAGTGCCCTTAGTTGTTGGGTAGGGATCCGAACAGCTGTGGTTGTAGGCAGCTCCTCAGCCCCTGCAGGTTTGTCAGGCTCCTGTATGTGCCACTATTTTGACAGATCATTGACTTTATTGTGGCTTTGTGTATGATGCTAGAAATATTTTAACCTGTCTCCTAGGGGAAAACTTTAAATCTAAAATAATTTATAAAAAGTGTTTCCAAACTAACTGTAACACAGCTCTAATACTGATAAGCAACTAAAACAAGGTTGCACACACAATGCAAACACCTGTGTTTTCCGTAGTGAATAGCTAAGCTGTGCTGTATGATATTTAATAGAATACAGCTTCATAGAGTATATAAAAAGCTTGGAAGTCCATTTTTTTCCATTTGGTATAAACATAATATAATAATTAAAGCAATCACAGATATGAATCTGATCTCCAGAAAAAGAAAAAATTATGACTGAGTCAAAATAATGAATGAAGTCTCTGGCATATGGGATATTACTTTCCATGCCTCCAGGAAAAAAAGCTGTTCAATGACAGTAGTTCATGAATTCCTAATGTGAATTTATAGAAATATTCTTGAGAACTGTTAAGTGGAACTTGGCAGAGACCTGTATCTATATATGCTCATGTGCCCATGTTGTGTTTACTGTTGACTAGGATATAAAGCAGTGACGTTATTTTGTTATTTAATTTTTAGAGTGCCACTGTTTATATCGTGGGGGAAGGGATACAGAAATGGAGCTGAAACTTAGTGTTACATGCTATATTAGCAGTAATTTTAAAACAGGCTTTTTAATAAAATGGAAAGGAAATGTTTTTAATCTTTGGAATCGGGAAGCAGTCAGCAAAGCACTGTAGCTCTTCCACATAGCGGATAGTAACCAACAAATCATTGCAGTGAATGGTGTACAGGTCTGTTGCTTCTTAGGCGCATTTAACATGTGCGATTTCAGCTTTACGCGGTTGGCAAAAACAAGAAAAAAAACAAAAAAAAGAAGAGAAAAACAACAATTTAAATACTGTTTCTGTAGTGCGGGCGATTCTGCCCGCCATTACACTCAATGTAATTTTGACTATACGCGGTTTTCGCTTTACGCGCTGACCGCGGAACGTAACCCCAGCAGAAGATGAGACAGACCTGTACTGAAGTACCAGACAAGCCAATCAATACCATTGACTTTGCCCAATCCTTTCACAGTTTAGACTGTTATTAAGAGCTGGCTTATTTTTATATGAAGGTTGTTTCTTTTGACGCGGTCTCCTTTCAGTGAGTGTGAGGATTCACATTTGGTGCATTTCGAAAACAAGGCCTCTCGCTGTATTAGAATCAAGACAATGGTTCACAAGAGGTATACCTAATGTCACCCTCCCACCCCCCGAAAATGGCTGTAAAGTGCATGTTTGGAAAACATTTTTGATGCTGACAATGGCGATGCTGGTCAGAATGCAGAGGAGCAGTTACAGAATCTGAATATAAAGGATGATGACCCATTGCTGATCTTTAGTACACCCCACAGCATTTGCCATCAAATAATGGAGTTATTAAAATATAACTACTTAGAAATGCTGTATTAAATGTTCAGTGCCATTAGTAATAGCCCTTTTTGAAAACTTTATGGTGGTTTTTTTTTGGTTTTTTTTTGTCCTTAGTGACATGACAGTGCTGCTGCTATTTATTTTCTCTTTATACGCTAGCATCATGCTATTTATTCGTCACAGAATTTACATAGTAGCTGCATTTGTAGCCCATATGGTTTCTAAAATAAACTTCAGAATCTGAACATATGCAATATCATCTTCCTGGTGGCCTAAAACAATAGCTCAGAGAGTTGAACTGTCCCAGTGACTACAAAGGATTACTTGACCATTTTAAATTGTATCTAGCTTTCAGATTTAACATCAATTGATATGTTAAAATGATTATGAAACATCCAGCTAATGTGCTAAATGTTCACTCCACTTCTTCCCACAAGAGTTAGGGAAAGATGACATGCGAATTCTCCCCACAGCTAAAATCTAGGCTCCTGGTTGCCCTGTTCTGAGAGCCAGAACCCTCATTGCCAAAACTACCAACTTTCTGCCGACAGCTGGTACAATCTTATTTCATTTGGCGACCGACTCCTTTTTGAAACTTCTCAAAGATGCTACAGAACTTGTGTGGCACACTGTAAAAACCGAGGGCACATTCTGGGAGACTGCTGCAGAATGTACGTCTGGTTTGCAGCTGGGTGAGTGGGTGGGGATCCAACATGATTGTCAAAATTAAGAGCGAAGCTGTTTTTTTTTTCTTTTAATGGCTTCCAATTTTCTAAATAACACTTCCTGTTTAAAAGTAAAATGAAAAACTCTCCCTTTGCTTATACCCAGTGAATTGAAGCCAGTCAGGTTAAGAGTTTCTGTCACTGACTTGGTGAAGTAAATTTGCCTTATGACTTCTGTCAGGCAATTGGCAGCAAGCTGGAGTTCCAATCAGCCTTGGAAGACCAGTCATTTTGATTGACATTAGTAAAATATTTAACTTCGGCGCAAGGATAATTTGACATAACTCGATGGTCACCTTTCTATCAAGGACTAGGAATTTGTATGTTCAGTTTCCATGCAAAACGCTGTGTGATGTGGAAGCATAGAGACCATGCGCCTTGCTCAGAAGAACACACAGCGCTGGAATAGGGCTCTTCAACAGTTGAGCTATTGAAGCCTGTGAACTCAAAATTTCTGATAAGAAAGCAGCAGGAATATGAGCAGAGCAGGATCTGGGTGTTGGGAGTATATGCTGTACCTGTGCAAAAAGCATATCAGTGCCTGTGCTCCTTCTGGCCCTTGTTGTTAGTGTTGTGGATCATATGTAGAATACGGATTTTGGTCTATCATCCTTTAGTTGACCCAGACCCAATTTTGACTGTGAAACTGGTGATAAACATTTTCTGTTAGATCTTCCTGCAGTCTTACTCTTTCAATTAAGAGAATCTGAATTATTTTTATAGCCTATAATCCAAGTTGACAACTTCTGTGGCAAACTTTGAAATAACTAAGAAATTTTAAACCTTAGTTTCCAAGACTTCAGTGGAAATGTCAACTCTATGCTAAGTGTGTCAGAAGTAGCAGTGCCTCAGGGTAATGGTACCACCCATCAAGACACTTCAGAATGAGTGAGCCTTTTCTCAGGGCTTGTCTTTACTATGGGCTAAATCGGTGGTGCTGCGATCAATGCAGCAGGCATTGATTTAGCAGGTCTGGAGAAGACTTGATAAGTTGATGAGAGAGCGTCTCCTGTCGACATAGTTCGCAATGTATATACTGTTGTAAGTCTGTCTAAGCTACATCGACTGAAGCTATGTATCTTACGTAACTTAATTACTGTACCTTACATTGACTTACCTCGTTAGTGTAGACCAGGCCTGTGTATCATCCTGATGTGTATTGTGACAAAGTTCCTCCTCTACCTTGGTGGGTCCTGCGCATATTGGCAGATTTGCTCACCTCACAGATTCACCCTGTGGGTCGGGAACAGTTCAGAGACCTTCCCCTCTGGTAGAAACCACAGTCCAGGTCAATTCCTCCTGTGTTTGATCAGGAGTTGGGAGGTTTGGGAGGAACCCGGGCCCACCCTCTACTCCGGGTTCCAGCCCAGGGCCCTGTGGACTGCAGCTGTCTAGAGTACCTCCTGGTACAGTTGCACGACAGCTACAACTCCCTGAGCTACTTCCCCATAGCCTCCTCCCAACACCTTCTTTGTCCTCACCAGACCTTCCTCCTGATGTCTGATAACACTTGTACTTCTCAGTCCTCCAGCAGTACACCTACTCACTCTCAGCTTTTTGCACACCTCTTGCTCCCAGTTCCTCACATGCACTTCCTCTCCTCTGGCTCCCTAGCCTGACTGGAGTGAGTCCTTTTTATAGCCTCAGAGGGGCCTTAATTAGAGTCAGGTGCTTAACAGCCTCACCTGACTCTTAGCAGGTTAATTGGAGTCAGGTGTTCTCATTAGCCTGGAGCAGCACCTGCTCTGGTCACTCAGGGAACAGAAAACTGCTTATCCAGTGGCCAGTATATCTTCCTTCTACTACTCTGCTGGTCCCAACTGGTCTGGGTCTATCACAGTATGTAGAAGTATTTGGTTTTAAAAGAGCCAGCTGTGTTGAGGATGGCATATGTTACTCTCAGCCTTACCTGAAAACTTGCAGCTGATGTAGACTTCATCAGCCAGAGCGGAAGGTGTTTGGGGAGCTAGGATACAGAAGTGTACAAGACTAGCAGACAAAGTTAGCTGCAACATGAAATGCTAAAATTATGGTGGGAAGTATAGAATAGCTTTGGATGGGTGGGGTAAAATACTGGGGTTTATTTTTTATTTACATTAAGATTTAACTGGTCCTGAAAGTGTAGGTCCCTCATGACTTGTTGGATATGTACTCAGTGAAGCAATCAAGTACAGTATGTAGACCAGCAGAGATAGTAACATATTAACTTAAAGATGGTTAAGAGTTGCCATAGTAATAGTAAAAGAGGAAGGAATCTGATTATTAAAGTGGTAACTTAGTTCTAAACTGCTTTCTGAACTGTCCATGTAGTGATGGAATTGTAGTTTATATAAAGGATGAACACTTTATATGATCTTTCTTGTTCCTTCCTAGGTTATCGGTGTTTTTATTGGGCATTATTTTAAAACCACAAAATGTTTCTGTAAGGATACAAAATGATCATGCGTTGGCCATCCTCCCATACAGAAGGGCTTGCTGTCAGAGCTCTCTAACTATATTTCTCTCTTCCAAAATTGCTACTGATCTCCATAAAATGTTGATATAGCATGAGAATAAATAGAAATGATGATCTTGCTATGGTTAAGAGGGCATATGTGCACCAGCACATGGACTGTCTTTGTCACACCTGCTTTCCTCTTAAATGTTTCCTATGCCAAGAACATCTGTTTAGGAAAATATCACCAATCCCCAAGGCATTATTTTCAATATGCTTCCTTGTCAAAGTAGGACAAATTTAGACCATTGAACCTTACAGTGTTTCCTGAACCGAAAATGAGGGTTTTGTGCTTCTCATGTTGTAAGAGAATAGTATTTAGCAAATGCATAAATCATTTCCACGGGTGCTTTTCTGGAGAGTAATTCAGCATCAACATTATCTGCGTTGTCCCATCATACATAAAGGCAGGTGGAGTTAAACAATCCAAATATGGATATATCGGAGCTGGTGCTACTCGGCGTACTAACAAAATAGGGTCAGAAGCATCGTCTTGTTGTTACAGCCAGAGGTGGGGTTCCGAGCTCCTGGGTTTTATTCCCAGTATTAGTCCAGGCTCAGTATGTCTTCTAGAACACCACTAAGCTTTCACTGTATTAGGTTCCCCATCTGCAAAATGGGGTCACTTCCCTTACATTAAGACATAATTAACATCTCTAAAGTGCTTTGCGATCCTTAGGTGAAAGGTGGCTTTAAAAAATCACTACTGCACCACACAGTATTTATATTCAAGCCTTCTCATAGAAACGTCTGCATTGGCTCCAATGTAAACAAGATTAAAATCCGTTCTAGGACCCTAGTATAAACAGTTTCAATGTAAACTGTTAACTGAATGGAGATTTTTAGCAATTTTCTGACTCTTCCCTTCTTTTTAAAACAATGGCAATATTACTGTTGAACTTGCTTATTTAGTGTAACTCCCCAACATGCACTGGAGTGAGCTGAAAAATAGAAGCTGGCTGGGCTGTCAAAGTGTTCTCCCTTTCAGAGGGACAATTGATGTGTCTGACTTCTACAGTGTGGACTGGTATGGCTTTAGAAATGTGTATAATCCATTGTGAATCAGAATGGTGCTTTGGATTTTAACACGCCGCATAGCTGTGTAGCCCTGCTCTCTTGTACAAGCTCTTAGGATAATTTCAGGCTTTATCTTTACTGTTTATCACTGCGTCTTCCCCAAATTCATTATGTAGTTGCTTGTTTGGGGTTGACTGATTTGAAAGAGATAGAGAAATAGCAGGGCCCATGGGCAAATGATTCAGTTTGTGGGACTTATTTGTCAGAGGGGAAATTTTAATAACAATTATTAATCTCTTGCCAAAATTTGGAAGTTAGGAAATTTAGTTTAACTGTAACTGGCAGAGTAGCACATGCAGTTAGTTGCCAAATGAGCATTAAGCTGTAAACTAAGCTCCAATTTTGAACTAGTTTAGCCTTGCAGACACTGGAAAGTGTCTGTCCTTATCCTTTAAAGCATCTTTTCATTATATAAATGGCTTTATGGCTTCCTGGAGAGCAGTGTCTGCTAACTAGGCCATGGTGGTTTGGGGAAATGTGTGCACGATTGGATGCAACTTGCTTGAAAAATGGAGAGACATGCATTGATTTGGCTTAATCTCCAGTGTCTTTTCTACCAAGAATGCCCTGTGATCTGACTGTTCCAAACTCAAGATCCTTGGCTCTATATTCCAGAGCATCCCTGTGGAAAATGGACTGTGTTGGCTTGACATTGTGTGATATGAGGTGTTTTAGTACACATGTTGTTAAGCAAAATTGTATGGCAGGATCAGTTGTTGGATGAAGACCAAAAGACCATCTACCTACCACTGGGTGCAAACATAGAGACAGAGGCTTCAACTCCTGGATGGAAGCTGTAACCAAGCTGTTCATTTGGAACTTTGGGGGGTTGAATTCAATGCGCTGTTGGTTGGGAGCAGGAATGTAGAGAGGGTCGGGGAGGGAGATTGTGATCAGGAAGGGAAGCACAGCTGGGCTCTTATAAGGTTAGGCCATCTGGCAGTGAGAAGTAGAAGGGTTAATGAAAGCTGCTGCTGTTTATGTTTCATCTGGTTAAATAAAAGTTCAGTGCTTTTTGGGGGGAGGGATAGCTCAGTGGTTTGAGCAGTGGCCTGCTAAACCCAGGCTTGTGAGTTCAATCCTTGAGGGGGCCATTTAGGGAACTGGGGTAAAAATCTGTCTGGGGATTGGTCCTGCTTTGGGGGAAGTGGGCTCTTACTCCTCTTAGGGAAGCAGCGTTCCTTCTCTTTGGCTAGTGCAGTATCTGTTTCAATCTACTTTAACCACTGGATAGGTGGGCCCTAGCCCATATAGGGCTTCCGAGATGAGGACAAGGACCTCAAATAGGCCCAACATTCGATGAGCACTTATTGAACTCTTTCAAGTGGTATGTGTTTGTGACAGTTAGGACCCTTAGACAGCAGGTAGCTGCATGAGGCAGTTTCTGGGTGGTTTTTCTTGGCCACCTCCAGGAAAAGCCCCTTTGCAGTAGTTTAGTCTCTAAGTGACAGATTCATGAATCACTGTCAGTAGGTCTGCATTGGAGAGGAATGGGCATAGTCATTTGTCCAGCTAAAGGTGGCAAGAAATTTCTGGTCACAGCAGCTATTAGCTAAATTAAGCTGGCTGTTTGAGTTCATTTATCATGTCTAAATCTGTATTGCTTTGTCTTGCATTAACTCAGTTTGTGCTGGAGGTATGTTTGAAGCTATGCAATGTTTTGAAACAGAAGTACACTTAAAATTTAAATTAAGTTTAAATATAGTTTAAATTTTCTTAACATTGTAACATTTCTTAATATTTCTTAACATTTTCTTAACATAAAGGGGTCAAAATATTAAAGACGGTGTTCTTATGAGTCATAAAGACATATGCAAAGACTGCAAAACTTAGCACCGGTCTACACTACAAACGTATGTCAGTATAACTACATCGCTCAGGGGTGTGGAAAATCCACACGCAGATGTGACAGTTATACCGAATGAACTCCTGGTATAGACAGCACTATGTCGACAGGAGGGCTTCTCCCTTCACCATAGCTACTGCCTCTCAGGGAGGTGGAGTATCTATGCCAATGAGAGAAGCTCTCCTGTTGGCATAGGTAACATCTTCACTAAGGCTACGTCTACACTACCCGCCGAAATCGGCGGGTAGCCATCGAACTATCGGGGATCGAATTATCGCGTCTTGTCTGGACGCGATAAATCGATCCCCGAACGCGCTACTTCGAACTCCGGTACTCCTGCAGGGCGAGCGGAGTTACCAGAGTCGACGTGGGAGCCGCGAACGTCGATCGCGCGCCGCGCGGACGCGAGGTAAGCGCGCCAAATTCGAACTAAGATACTTCGACTTCAGCTACGCTATTCACGTAGCTGAAGTCGCGTATCTTAGTTCGATCCCTGCCCCTAGTGTGGACCAGCCCTTAGTGAACTAGTGTAGCTGAGTACGTTGGAAGTGGGATCATTCTGAGACAACTACCCTCTGGGGTAAGGAATCGAAACGGCAAATGTGGCGGCTGGGTGGGTTGAAGGGACAAATGGATCTGGCCCTTCCATTTAATTTGAACAACGATCTCCTAAAGCCTTCTGCGTGCATAAGCCCAAAGAGATACTTTAGATGTTCCATGGCAAGGACAATTACTGGAAATAAATACGGGCTGTCTTACAGAAACGCTGTATACTTCTCTCTTCGGTCCTTTTAATATGCTCTATAGAGGTTTGTTGTTAACTTTTCTACACAAGTAACTTTTCCCCCACAATGAAATGAGTTGTTTGGCCAGTGAAGCCCATACAGTATTTTACAGCACTCACCTGTCACTAAACTTAGGGAACGGGGAAAACTTATTTACAGGATGTACTTTCTTTACATTGAACATCAGTTACCACTGTTGATTATAAAATGCTTTTCTTGAATTACTAGTTCTCCATCACTAGTAATTAAGTCATTTCATACTCCAAAAAAACTTTCATGCTGGGCAAGGTATAGGGACTTCAGAGAGGGAGGCATTTTGCAATTGTAGAAGGACATGTTGATCTGTCCACTTGAATAAGAAAGAACAAATTACCTGAATAACTCTGGAAATAACACACTTCTAAATTTGTATATAAACCACTGATTTCCTCCTACTTACTTAACCTATCCTCTAGCAGGATTTTTCAGAACAGTTTTTACTGGTTTGTTTTGTTTTATTTTATGTTTTGTTTATTGTCAAATAGCAAGGCTAATATTTACATAAATGATATCTTCACTGGACAAGTAGGAAAGCAGGCTCTCTTTATTAGTTTCTCCATTAAGTGTTTAACATTTTAATATAATCTGCAGTATAATGAATAACACTGTTTAATGTGCATGAATATGGAACTAACTGGATCTTTGTATTCACTGAATGCATAACCTTGTATTAAATTAATTACTCAGGACTTAAAATGCTCTCTTTAAGGAGTGAAACTTGTTAAGAGTCACTGATTTTTAATTAAACAAAATTCCTTATCTGTGCTATTGCGAGTGCTTTAGATTTTTAAAAATCCTTTAAAAATGATCCATTTTACCATAGCTTTTATCATGTATTATACTTAATTTTTTTGCATTTCACTGAAGGTGGAGAATGAGCATAATTAGTCACTTCCATGTTCTGATTCTTGTTATTCAGTCTCAAGCATGTGGCTGCAATGTTTAGGTTGCAAAAAAAATGCAGGGAATATTTTAAATGCAAATCAACATACTGCATTAGCCGTTTTTGACAAATATGTTGAATGTTCCTGGGTCTATTTCTAAATTCCATTCCCCTTCCCCCTCCCCCCCCCCATGGCACATTGCCAACTTTTTTCCTGAAAGTGCAAGTGAGAGTTGATAACCCTCAAACCTCAGCAGAATTTCCTGGTGGCAAAGAAAAGGTACTTCTCTGTCCACTGGGCTTTTTGCTGAATTTCAAAAGCCTGCTGCAAATAGTGGAGAAGAGTTGGAGATTCTCAAAGACAGGTCACAAAAGTATTTTATTGTGGATAACTTTTAAATCTAAATGTTGGGGTCACAACCAGCTCCTTCTATAATTACTAGAACTTCTGATAATAGCTGGGTGAAATTTTTCATCCAAGAGTTTTTCTGGCAAAAAATACAAATTTGGCAACACTGAAAAGTTATGAAAATTCATGTTGGTTTTCCTGAATTGTTGGGGGGCGGGGGAATTCAGAAAGTTAAAACATTTTGTTTTGGTAGTTTTGGAGTAAGACTTTGATTTTTGGGGAGAGGGGTTGTTTTTGTTTTTTGGGGTTTTGTTGTTAGAAACAATTTTTATTCAAAATTTCCTCAAATTGTTTTAAAACAAAAATTTCAAACATGTTTAAAAATGGACAAAATCAAAATGAATCTTTTTGTTTGACATGAAATGAGTTTATTTTACTCTTCACAATTGCCAGGGAACCAAAAAATCCATTATTTGGGCAGCTCTTCTCCTGATATGCTATCCATTGTCCTGAGTTAAACCTTACTGTGCTTTGGGTATTTTAATGTTTTCAAGCATTGTACTACATTAGATAGACAAGAGCAAGTGAGAGATGGCTTTTAGCTTTGAGTTTATGTGACACATCAGAGGCATCTCTTGTGGGGAAGTAGTGGAATGAATGTTAGGTGCAATGTTCTTTATTACATAAGAACAACAATTTGCAGAGCACTCTGAAGATGTTGGTTGCTAGAACCTGCTATAATCAAGGTTACCAAACATTTTCTATTATAATCCCCTTTTTCACATTTATCATCTTCTGAAACCATTTGACGGCTAGGAGCTGAAATTCATGGAGTTCATGATATTGGCATTAAAATAGAGACCAAGCTGAATATTTTATTTCCTCCTCAATAAGGAGGAAGGATCAGAGCTTGCCTGGTTTTGGGGAACATGTTTAAAAATAGTATGCAATTAAAAATTCATCTCTCTGTACACTCAGTGGGCATCTGCTAAGAGAGAGAGTGCCAACTAAACTCCACCCTTTGACTTCACTATACATTATCTGTACATGGGCACACCTAGAAGCTTAGTGTAGGGATTAAGCTATCTGATCTTGGGACATTTAGCAGGGGGCATATATACCTACAAACAAACAAAAGTCCTCATTCTCTTCCCCTGCCCCCCCCCCCCCCCCCTCCCCATCCAGAGCTCCCAAAATCCCAAACAAAATTAAAACCTCTTAGTGCCTGGAGAAAGTCTGATACAAAAGATAATGGATCACAGCCCAGAGGCACAGAGTTTAATGCCAGAAGGAACCACCAGATCATCTAGTCTGACCTCTGGCCACCAACATGACCCAGCACAATCACACTAAACCCATCAACCAAAGTATTACAGCCCACAGAAGATTTAACTGTTATGTGCCAGAGGCGGACAATAGGAGGGACTGAGATGCACCAGTGCCCGAGGCCCCTCCAAGGGCAGGGAAATGGTTCAGTGAGAAATACCCAGATGATCCCAGTAAGTGACCCATACCCACATGCTGCAGAAGAAGGCAAAAAAAATCTGACCTGGTGGGAAATTCCTTCCCGACCTCACATACAGTGATCATTTAGACCCTGCATATGAGAGCATGAGCCAGCCAACCTGAGAGAGAGAATGCTTTCCTGCTGCCGTCCCATCTCAAGCTCTGGCCTTCTCTGATGATTCAGAGAAAGGAGACAACTCCCCCTCGCCTCCCAAAAAGACCCAGAATACATTGGGGGAAATAATCCCTTCCTGATCCCTGTAGGTGACTGGCTGAAGTCCCGACACATGAGAACATCAGACATGAACCAGAAGGCATCCCCGGGGCTGCTGACCTGTGTCCCTCGCCATCACAAGCAACCCCATTATATAATCCCATAAATTGGTCCAGGGCTCTCTTAAAACTAATCAAGTTGTTTGCCCCCACAACTCCTATTGAGAGGCTGTTCCAGAACCTCATTCCTCTGATGGTTTAGAAACCTTCTTCTGATTTCCAGCCTGAATTTGTTCATAGCCTGTTTACCCATTTGTTCTTGTGCCAGCATTGCCCTTTAGCTTAAATAGCTCTTCACCTCCCTGGTATTTACCCCCTGGATGTATTTATAGAGAGCCATGATATCCCTTCACAGCCTTCATCATGTTAGGCTAAATGAGCCAAGCTCTTCTAGCCTCTTCTCATAAAATAGGCCCCCCATTCCTCTGACCATCCAAGTAACTCTTCTCTGCACCTGTTCCAGTCTGAATTAATTATTCTTGAACATGGGTGACCAGAATTGTACCCAGTGTTCCAGATGAGCGCTTACCAGTGCCTGGGACAATGGCATTCAACTTCGCCCTCTCTTCTGGAAATGCCTCCTAGGATACATTCTAGGATTACATTTGCCTCTTTTTCAACCCCATCACATTGATGGCTCACAGTCATCCTGTGATCGACCAACACACAGAGGTCGCTCTCCTCTGTTGCTTCCAACTGAGGAGCCACCTGCTTATAGCAGGAGTTCTTATGATTAGATCCTAAGTGCATGACTGTGCACTTTGTACTATTGAACATTTTAGAGTCTCTGCAGATACTTTTTAAACTCACTTTAAAAAGACTGTATTCTGCTACCCTGTTATCCTAGCCTTGCAGAAAGTTCCCCAGCTAAACAAATGGTGGCAACAAAGGTTGAAACTTCAAAACCTAAATGGGACATTTCAGCCTTTCATGAAGCATAAATTTACTACTGAACAAATGAAAACCCTCCATATCAACTCCCAACTATTTCAATACAACATTGAGGTGAAAAGTTGAAATTGCAGGTGGAAAATGCAAACGTGTATGTTCCAACAATGTTAACTATGTTGGACAATGTTAACATGTGTCAATGTATTTTCCTGTTTCTGGCTTTTTTGGTTGAGTGGTTGCTCTCAAAGTAATCATTTGTTTTATCTCTACTTACCCCAAATTACTAATAACAGATTAATAATACTATAATTTAAATAATTAAAAGTGAAAACTTTAAAAATCCAATTTACTTGCCATTCTTTGTTTTTTACTTTGCATTTTTCTCAACCTGGGTAATGAAAACGAAGTTTTTCAAGTTTTTAGTGCTACAATATTTGGGCTCTAAATACTGCAATGGAATGTTTGTGCATTGATTAACTGTTTTCATTGGAATTTTAAAATTGTGTAAACATTGCCATTGGTTTCAGGTTTTTAACTTTATTATTCTTATAATAAAATTTAGATGGGGGCCAAATTTAAGTTGACAGAACTTTAATATTGTTAGTAGTGTCAGCCAAAGCACTTATCAAATCATGGGAGATGTGCAGTGCAGCAAAGTTAACATTACTGGTAGAAACTTTTTCTATTTCCTGACTCTTTGTGACTGTAAATATGCAGCCTTATTGTTGAGTTAGTGTAAATTTTTGGATATAATTCATTTACTGGTGAGAACATCTATTCCTATGGAATAGCCTCCCCAAGTGAAGTTCTGGTAGCCCTTATCACTTTGCGTAATGTATTCACCGGTTTTAAATATCAATGTGCTATTGGGAGAATTCTGCATTTCATGGACTGGATAATAGGTTTATCCATCTCTAACTTCTATTATTTTTATGGCTCTGTGAAGAAAATAGACAGCTAAATATTCAAAATACTTAAGATGTATTTCAAATGATAGGATTCTATGAGGGAATAAAAAACTTCTCATTTCACACTTTATCCCGTCAGTAGAATGGCATGCGCTGTTAATGCATAAGACAGAAAGTGTGTGACTTAGTAGCATGGGGTAAACAATGCTTGAATACTGCTTGATATTAGATCTAGTGTAAAAGTATCTTTGTTCATATAACCTGCATTTGTTGAACTCTCTGGGTAATGGGTCAATGGGAAGAGTGTCTACCCTGATAATACTTTATCGTGAGAAAAACCCATGTCCATTTCCAAAACAGATGTGCGCCATAAAACTCATATCTTCAAGAATGATCCTCCTTATCATGGTGGCATGTGGCTACCACTTGTCACTTTGCCTCTCCATTATGGTGGAATACTGTCCAGAAAGCAGCAGACTTCATCCGTGAAAGAGAGGTCTCAAGTCAGTGTCCACAACACAATTGATAGGTGTGAGGGGAAACCCACCATGGATTATTGATATTACATAAAAGTGAGTGTGAATCTAGAATGAGATCGTGTCCAGGAGCAGTTTCTTTATGTAAGACTATTACCTGTGTAATGCTGACCTTGTTAGAGAGACTGGTTTATATGATGCAGAAGGCGCAGCCAAACTAAATTTGTCCAGGGACAAATCTAAATTAAGAAACTTAATTTATTTTGCTCATTCTTTGGGCAGTGTTTATTTTAGTTGGTGAACTTCATTGTATAAATGTTATGTTTAACATAAGGCTGAGTAGCAGAATGTTTACTTCATCTCCAAGTACTGTGAAGCAGCGCTTCTCAATCTGTGGTCCGCAGGCTGCAATGAGATAGTAGTACATGATCTTATTCTCCATAACTTGTTCAGTAAATAAAACCATACATTCAAACAGAAGGGGGGCAGACACACGAGGGGCTCTGCAACTTTAAAATAAGCCAGTTTAGAGATGCATTGGTGTGAGGAAGGAAACTCTCAGACAGGAAGAACAGATTAATTCTCCATGATCATAACTGGCTGTGTTGGAGTTGTGTAGTGGTACAAACAATGCTGAAGTGTGGGTGAAAGCAGAGGCCACCCCTCCTCCTCTATTACTCTGCCCCACAAGAAACCTTTCAGCCTAGTTGGGGACTACAGTCTCTTACTCCAATCCCAAATCTGCTTTGGATAGTAGTAGTGCTCAAAACTCTCCTCTTTCCTCCTTCCTTGTGTGGCTGGTTGAGGAGGAGCCAGCTGCAGTGCAACTTCCTGCCTCTAGGGGCACTCTGTCCCCATCCCACAGTTTCTAATCCATCCCACTGATCATTTCATGGTGAGTGTGACATGTAATTTAGCATAGCATCCAATTAAGAATCCATTCTAGCTACACTGATGAGAATTAGAAGCTGAGCTGCTGAGTGCTTTGGAGTCTTTAGGTGTGATAAACTAGGTATTAAAATCTGCATCTGTTGCTTTAAAGACTTTTGAAGCTGGAAATAGAGCTAGAATTGGCCATTACTCTGGTCTGGGATTCCTTATTGCCTCTAGGAATCGTGGGAGTTTGTTATGGAGATGTTATGGCTTGTGCCCAGATACTGTGGTAATGGGTGCTATAAAGATGCCTTTTGTAATACATGCAAAGTGTTCTTAATATTTTATCAAACTGATAAGTGATCACTAACCTGAAAAAGTGGTACAAATGTTTCTCTAAACTTTAACAAACGCTGCATTTCACAAGTAAATGACAGAAAATACCATGTGCATTTCAACCCCCAAAACATTTCTAATTTACGCATTTTAATTTTTTAGCTTCATTGAGATGCAAATGCTTGAAGATTGGCGATATATTGTGTCAGGGAGTATTAGCTATTGCAGATTGAAAATGGTGTTTTTCTTTGAAAAATGTGTGTAGGATGGGGAGGGGGTCTAAAGTTAACTATTTCTGGTATTCCGTCTAAATGTAATAATTTGTGTGGAATTTACTCTGCTGCCCTAGTAATTTCAGCAAGTAATCTAGATGCTACTTGCAGCTCATTTAAAGATGATTGTGTTAAACGACACACACAGTTTTACATAGGAACGCTGTATAGTTTTGCTTAGATTAATGTTCAAATCCTGAAAACATCTCGATATACAATATGTCTCTGTCACTTCAGTCCTAGTTGCCATAATACTGGGTCTGCTCTTTCTCCTTCTCTTGCCCCCAGTGATGTTATTGGAAAAAAATCTTACGGATTCCAGTTGGAGGAGGATGGGGACTCGTAGTGAACAAAATATGTTTTCAAGTCGGTATGAAATGTGAGAAACTGATAGTGGATTATTGGTGTTTCTCTTTTCATAGTGGTGTCTCTTGACTTTGAAATCTTAAGGATGTGCCATTTTTTCCCCTGTAAAATGTCCTGCTATTTATGAACTTTATTTTTAAATCCCTTTTGAGTGTTAAGAAAAGTGATCGTACAATAACAAAGGAAAAGTAAATAAAGACGTTGGTAGTAAGTAGTTCCAATTTTTGGACTTTAAGTTGACAGTTAATGTCTTTAGTTGCTAACTAGAGAAGAACCACCACAATGATAAATGGGTTGGAGGAACTGACTCAGAAAAGATTCACGTAACAATGTGTGCACAGTATCTGAGGGAGAAGTATTTGTAAACTTGTATCCTCTCTCCCAGGCATTGCTTACTGAGGAATAGGATGGAAGTTTATAAATACTTCTCCCTCATTGTTTACAAACAAAAATAAACTTTGAAAAGGAGAAGTTAGGTTTAACTTTTTTAACTTTTTCCTGATATTTGATGGAAGATTGTGAAGCTGTTATTGCTGGGAGAAAATGGGAGGATTTATTCCTAGAAACATTTAAAACTAGACTGAACAGAACACTAGAGAACACAGGGAACGGTTCTTCCTGGCAGGGTAGGTATACGGTGTTCTCCATCCTAACACAAAGGGAGCTTCTGTTAAACAAGTTCCTTTATTTGTAACTTTACATCCACCTAAGAGCACACAACCCAAAGCCTGCTCCTAGCTGCAGCTGGCAGCTCTCCCTTCTGATTAGCATTCAGAGCCCAGAATTGCTATGTCAAGGGTGATCATCTTCCACACTGTTACATAACCATCACAGCTGCTCCATACAGGTGTGCACTAGATTACTAATAGATCTTTCCAATTTGATAGTTATTTTGAAAGCCTTTCTGAAACGGGTAACATATTTATTGGGGAGGAGAAAGTGAACCATCAGTGTAACAGTACACTATGTCATCACATAGCAGTTAGCTTTTACTTTGGTTCACCTGACAGTCTTGGTGAATGAAGCCTCTGTTCTGCAGAGGAGCAGCAAAGCAAACTTCCCACATACATTGCCTTGCTAATATGCTTCTACTGTGACCAGTTGAGGGTGGGAGGCTTCCTCTAGGAGCTGAAGAAATGGTTCAGCCACTGATGCTCGTTCAGTTTTTGGCCTCTGCTGACACTGTCAATTACTTCAAAGTATGGTGGTGAGTTTGTAATGTGGGAGCTGTACAGGGGCCTACCAAACATCCATTAAAAGGGAACAACTTTTAATACCTACTGAACTAAACTGGATTAAAACTTATTCCAGATGAAAGATCCATAGTTCATTAGCAATACCCCGAAGCTCCCAATCTCCCCGAATGGTAATGTTTCCGCCTTCAAGAAGGAGGACAGTTGTCTGACATTCTTAAAATGTACACAGTCAGGGTTTTCCTCTCTCTGGACAAATAGGTAAAATCTCTTTACATGCTTTGCAATCAAGTGCTTTGCCCTGTTAAATGAACAGCTCCCATTAACTAAGGCTGTGTCTACACTGCCACTTTCAGCACTAAAACTTCAGTCGTTCAGGGGTGTGAGAAAACACACCCCTGAGCGACAAAAGTTTTAGCACTGAAAATCACCAGTATAGACAGTGCTTTATCTCCAGCGATAAAGCTACCACTGCTCATTCGGGGTGTTTTGTTTGTTTTTTTTATTGCCGGGAGAGCTCTCCCCCGGCGATAAAGCGTGTCTACACTGCCCACATCACAGCGCTGCTGCGGCCACGCTGCAACATGGGCAGTGTAGACATACCCTTAAATACAAACAGGAATAAAATTTGACTACATCCAAATTCACTTTTAAATGCTTTTCAATATAAAATCATGTAAGTAATTATAATTCCAGGGTCCTCCCACTAAAGAGGGGGAATCTTATAAAATTACAGAAAAACACCCTTGCAAAGTCAAGTACTTTACGTTTCCATGTGTAAAGATATGGGGTTAAAAATACCTAAGTCACTTAGAGACTTTTGAGACTTTACTCGGTCTTTAATTAGGGTTGGGGTTTTTTTTTTCACCGCATAGATAGTTAGCAGGGTTGGAACCCAAGTCTTGCAGTTCCAGAGCACAGATCTCTACCATTTGAGATGTAGCGGCAATGGAGCTAGTTTGGAATTTTTAGATGGAAATTCCACAACATTGAAATTTTTTTGATTTTTTCTAATTTTTTATTTTTTTACTTTGTCAGGAAAATCAAAACAAAATATTTAGTTTCAGGTTGATTCAACCCTCACTGAAATACTTTGGCTTGTTGAACTGAACTGAAACATTTTGTTTTGAGATAGTTCAACATTAAATTGTATCTAGCTAGGATGCAGCAGTACCTCATGGGAGTTGTAGTTTGGGTGCTTTATGCCCCAGTTCTCTCCTGTGGGCTGGGCTGGGCTCCTTGGCTGGTTTATATCTCCCTTGATGTACCGCAATCTCCCCTCTGACCAAGCTGCATGGGGGTATCGTAGAAGTCACATGACTGCCGTTCATCACATCAGTCTGGCCAAAGAATGAGAACATGAGGCAGGCACCTGAACTACATTTCCCATAAGCCACTGCACTATCTGAGGCAGATAAAGTTGAATGTTTTGAAACAAATGTGGCTTCCAGGTCGGTGAATGTCCCTTTGGTCTCAGGGTAGCTAACAAGGAGTCTTTCCTACTATACGGGCAGGCATGACACGGCTGCCAAATGCTTAGATGTCATACAAGTTGATGGTACTTAGCTGGTGGTTAAATGCTCCTTGAGCCATGGTTACATCTTAAGGGTGAGAAGAATACTTTGAACATTCTGTTTTAAACTAAGGTTTCAGAGTAGCAGCCATGTTAGTCTATATCAGCAAAAAGAACAGGAGTACTTGTGGCACCTTAGAGACTAACAAATTTATTTGAGCATAAGCTTTCGTGGGCTACAGCCCACTTCTTCGGATGCATAGAATGGAACATACAGTAAGAAGATGTTCTCTGTAAGTATAAATATCTTCTTACTGTATGTTCCATTCTATGCATCCGAAGAAGTGGGCTGTAGCCCACGAAAGCTTATGCTCAAATAAATTTGTTAGTCTCTAAGGTGCCACAAGTACTCCTGTTCTTTTTGTTTTAAACTAAGGCTTTCTTCAGTTTCTTAGGAGAACTTTATAGTTAATTGTTTAAATAACAGCATCTGCATCACAGCCTGAGTTCAGTCACTAGCAAGGTTGTGTTTAGTTTGTCCTAACTCTTCAAGTTGTCATAGTAGCTGTTTTTAATTAAAATGTCACTCAAAATACCTTGTGCAGGAGTATTTCAGTGCATCTCCAGGTTCCTGTGCTGAAACACCACATCTTTCTACTTTGAGACACAACTATTATAATTACCGTATGTTTGATAATATGATAAGTGGTAGTTCTTAAATGGATACATAGCATTATTAAACTGGAACTGAGCTAAAGTAAATATTTTGGATAAGTTGTTTAGATCTTTTGTTTACCTTCAATCCACTCCATTGGATAAGAGTTGCAGTGAGTATAAATTGGAGACCTGTAGTTTATTCCCAAATCTGTCAATGACTCACCGTGATCTTGGGCAAGTCACTTAAACTTTCTGTGGCATAGTTTTCCCATCTGTAAAAAGTGGATAATATGCCCTCTTGTTTATAAAGTGCTTTGATATATACGGAATTCTTATGATCATATTCATTTTCTAGGATAAGTATTAGACAGATACAGATAGGAACTCAATTTCACCATTGGATAATCTTTCTTTGGAAATTTTCCAAAGGCTCAGAATAAAGCGCTCTCCTGTTCCTGTATGACTTGTGAGGACTTTAGTCAGAGCTTATGTGTTCCAGATGGAGGAGATACTAGCAAAACAGGTTTCCTACTGTTAATTGGGGTGTCATTCTGAGAAATCTAATATATAAGGCTCAGCCTGTCCTTTAATTTTATTAATGGGGTTTTGGTACTAATTCCAACCATAGCCAGTGTTCAGCACTAGGAAATTTAGTGACGGTGAACATTATGTTGGCAAAGAGGGAGCCTGATTGGTGTGAAAGTTATTAGATTAGCCAGCATGATTGTCTGGGAGGAGGAGAGAGTAACTTATGTGTTCCAGATGAGTGACTGACTTTCACAAATCCAATTTACAAACAGGAAATGCAATTTAATTTTGTTTCCTACCTCAAACATCATTTTGTCTAACTCCCTGATAACCTACTCTGAAACAGTGCATACTCTGGCAAGTGCAACATGAGAAATAAAATAATAATTTGGGTATTTTATCAGAAATGTAAATAACTATCACTTGTTCAGTTGTATACCTTGCCAATGTATCATAGAATCATAGAACTTAAGATCAGAAGGGACCATTATGATCATCTAGTCTGACCTCCCACATGATGCAGGCCACAAAAGCTGACCCACCCACTCCTGAAATAATTCTCACCCTTGACTCAGCTGTTGAAGTCCCCAAATCTTGATTTAAAGACTTCAAGTAGCAGATAATCCTCCAGCAAGCGACCCCTGCCCCATGCTGCGGAGGAAGGCGAAAAACCTCCAGGGCCTCTGCCAATCTACCCTGGAGGAAAATTCCTTCCCGACCCCAAATATGGCGATCAGCTGAACCCCGAGCATGCGGGCAAGACTCTCCAGCCAGACACTCAGGAAAAAGACTTTCAATATCCCAACATTGACCATCGGTACTAATTACCAGCGGTGGCACATAATTGACCTATTGAGTAAATCATGTTATCCTATCAAACCATTCCCTCCATAAACTTATCAAGCTTAATCTTAAAGCCGGAGAGGTCTTTCGCCCCCACTGTTTCCCTCGGTAGGCTGTTCCAGAATTTCACTCCTCTGATGGTTAGAAACCTTCGCCTAATTTCAAGCCTAAACTTCCCGACTGCCAATTTATATCCATTTGTTCTCGTGTCCACATTAGTACTGAGCTGAAATAATTCCTCTCCCTCCCTGGTATTTATCCCTCTGATATATTTAAAGAGAGCAATCATATCTCCCCTCAACCTTCTTTTGGTTAAGGAAAACAAACCGAGCTCCTCAAGTCTCCTTTCATACGACAGGCTTTCCATTCCTCGGATCATCCTAGTGGCCCTTCTTTGTACCCGTTCCAGTTTGAATTCATCCTTCTTAAACATGGGAGACCAGAACTGCACACAGTACTCCAAATGAGGTCTCACCAACGCCTTGTATAACGGGACTAGCACCTCCTTATCTCTACTAGAAATACCTCGCCTAATGCATCCCAAGACCGCATTAGCCTTTTTAACGGCCACATCACATTGCCGACTCATAGTCATCCTGCGATCAACCAGGACTCCGAGGTCCTTCTCCTCTTCCGTTACTTCCAACTGGTGCGTCCCCAGCTTATAACTAAAATTCTTGTTAGTCATCCCTAAATGCATAACCTTACACTTCTCACTATTAAATTTCATCCTATTACTAATACTCCAGTTTACAAGGTCATCCAAATCTCCCTGGAGGATATCCCGATCCTTCTCCGAATTGGCAATACCTCCCAACTTCGTGTCATCCGCAAACTTTATCAGCCCACTCCTACTTTTGGTTCCGAGGTCAGTGATAAATAGATTGAATAAAATCGGACCCAAAACCGAACCTTGAGGAACTCCACTGGTAACCTCCCTCCAACCCGACAGATCACCTTTCAGTACGACCCGCTGCAGTCTCCCCTTTAACCAGTTCTTTATCCACCTCCGGATTTTCATTTCGATCCCCATCCTTTCCAATTTAACCAGTAATTCTTCATGCGGTACCGTATCGAACGCCTTACTGAAATCAAGATATATCAGATCCACCGCATTTCCCTTGTCTAAAAAATCTGTTACTTTCTCAAAGAAGGAGATCAGGTTGGTTTGGCACGATCTACCTTTCGTAAAACCATGTTGTAATTTGTCCCAATTGCCATTGACCTCAAGGTCCGTAACTACTCTCTCCTTTAATATTTTTTCCATGACTTTGCATACTACAGATGTTAAACTAACAGGCCTGTAGTTACCCGGGTCACTTTTTTTCCCCTTCTTGAATATAGGAACTACATTAGCTAATCTCCAGTCAAACGGTACAACCCCCGAGTTTAGAGATTCATTAAAAATTATCGCTAACGGGCTTGCAATTTCACTCGCCAATTCCTTTAATATTCTAGGATGAAGATTATCCGGGCCGCCCGATTTACTACCGTTAAGCTGTTCAAGTTTGGCTTCTACCTCGGATACTGTAATGTCTACCCCCCCACCTTCGTTCCCATCAGTCACGCCGCCACTATTCCTAAGCCCTTCATTAGCCTCATTAAAGACCGAGGCAAAATATTCGTTTAGATATTGTGCCATGCCCAGATTATCCTTAATCTCCACTCCGTCTACAGTCTTAAGCGGTCCCACTTCTTCTTTCTTGGATTTCTTCCTATTTATATGGCTAAAAAACCTTTTACTATTGTTTTTAATTCCCTTCGCAAGATCCATCTCCACCCGGCTTTTGGCCTTTCTCACTGCATCCCTACACCCTCTGACCTCAATAAGGTAGGTTTCTTTGCTGATCCCTCCCATCTTCCACTCCTTGTACGCCTTCTGTTTTTTCTTAATCACCCCTCTGAGACGCTTGCTCATCCAGTTCGGTCTAAAACTGCTACCTACGAACCTTTTTCCCTTTCTCGGGATACAGGCCTCCGACAGCTCCTGCAACTTCAACCTGAAAAAATCCCAGGCGTCTTCCGCCTTTAGATCCCTAAATATGTTAGTCCAATCCACTTCCCTAACTAACCGCCTTAATTTAGTAAAGTTAGCCCTCTTGAAATCATAAACCTTAGTCTCAGATGCAATTTTGTTTATCCTTCCATTTAGTTTGAACCGAATTAGCTCATGATCACTCGAGCCAAGGTTGTCCCCTACAACCATTTCCTCAACGAGGTCCTCACTACTCACCAAAACCAAATCTAAAATGGCATCCCCCCTCGTCGGTTCAGCAACTACTTGATGAAGGAATTCATCAGCTATCACGTCTAGGAAAAGCTGAGCCCTATGATTATTACTAGCATTTGTTCCCCAATCTATATCCGGGAAGTTAAAGTCTCCCATGATCATACAGTTCCTATTAGTATTGACCTCCTTAAAAACATTAAAGAGTTCTCTATCCATATCCAGGCTAGATCCCGGCGGTCTATAGCACACCCCAATCACTATCCCAGGGGAGGCTCTAGTAGTTTTCTTCCCCAACGTGACCATTGCCCAGACAGACTCCGTATTATCCATTCCATTACTAGTTATTTCGTTACAGTTTACCTCATTATTGACATACAACGCTACTCCCCCACCTTTACCTTTGTTTCGGTCTTTCCTAAACAGCACATACCCTTCCATACCTGTACTCCAGTCGTGACTACCGTTCCACCACGTTTCGGTTATTCCTACAATATCCGGTTTCAATTCTCGGACCAGGAGCTCCAATTTCTCCATTTTGTTACCTAGGCTTCTCGCATTAGTGAACAGACATCCTAATTTTTGCTGTTTGGCTTCTCTCACCTTTGTTACCCAATTTGGTAAGGACACCGTACCGCCAGTATGACCTATTGGTCTAGTATCCACCCCCCCCCTCTTCCTTATGTCCAAACCCCTCCCTCTGGCTATATCCGTTCTTATCCCGTCGTCCTCCCTCCCAATGTTAAAGTCTGGCGTGGAGAGTGCCTGGACATCTCCCAACCGTCTCCCCCAAATTCCTAGTTTAAAGCTCTTTCGATCAGATGAGCCAGCCTCCCTCCTTGAAGTCTATTTCCTTCCCTACTCAGGTGGAGCCCATCCCGTGAGAACAGTTCTCTGTTCCCGAAAGCCTCCCAGTGGCCATACATCCCAAAGCCTTCCTTATAGCACCACTCCCTGAGCCAACTATTTATCATCACAATCCTGTCCCCCCTTTGTCGCCCTTCCCTAGGGACAGGCAGAATCCCACTGAAGATCACCTGAGCCTCTATTTCCTTAAGCGTCTTACCCAGCCTGGCATAGTCTCCCTTGATTCTCTCCAGCGAGAATCTAGCCATGTCATTCGTTCCTACATGAAGGATGATCAATGGGTTCTTACCTGCTCCTTTTAGGATCCTTTTCAACCGCAGGTCCACATCCCTTATCTTAGCGCCCGGTAGACAGCACACCCTTCTGTTCTCTGGATCGGCCCTGGTCACCGGCCTGTAAATACATTTGGTATATTCAGAATTAAAGGGAAAAAAGAGGAATGAGAAAATGAATAGAGAAAAGGGCATTTATAACTTTTCCTTTCTAGCTTTTATTTTCTGCCTGCTAGGAACGATCTTTCATAGTGGAAGGATACATTGCATAACTCCAAAACCGTTCGCTTAAAAGAAATGTAAAATTTATGAGCGTACTCTAATAACAATAAACCACACTAGATTGTGTAGGCTCTTGTATCATGGCCAAGAGATTGATTGTAGACACTACACCTGAGATATTCTAATAGCCTACTATGCACACCGTGTCATGGCTTACTGCTGTAGTGGCACTCCATAAATACTTAGCAGCAGCAAACTAGAGTAATAATAAAAATGTATAATTTAAAATTAATACAAATTGTGAACACAGGGTAGGGTAGATGGTTATGGATTATTGTGACATCACTTGCAAAGATGTCTTAAATCATCCTGTACAATAGAATTTTGTATTTGTTTCCATCAACATGTCTGCTAAAAGTATAAATTTGCTTTTGCCTTGTGTTTTATAAGGCTGAGTATCTTCAGTGCAATTACCAGTTGTGGTCTTGGAGTCATGGTGGATATATTAAAACACAGCAAACTTGTTTCAAGATGGTGCATTTAGGATTTATTTTAAAACAGAGATGCCTTATATTATATGTGCAGGAAAACTTACTGTCCTTCAGAAAACAGATAATTTGTCTTATATCTGCTCTTGCTATGATACTGGAGCTCTGATCATGTAAACAAATTCTACTCTGAATCATTTTAAGTTTACCATTTAAAATAATCTGCTGGTAAATATGGGCAAAATGCCTCTCTTTAAAGCGTTCTTTATAGTCTATGAAAGAGAAGAAGCTAGCCAAGTCCTTTTTAAAACAAATCTACAGTGAGCAGCTCTCTTACATCATTTTGCTTTATTGGTTCTGTTTAAATTTTGTCTAGAAATGTTGAACCAAGGTTTACACTATGCAATAGCTTTGAACTTTTGATGGTTAAAGTTATTTTAGAAACATTGGTGCTATGCAGAAGTGTTGAGAGGCTTTCAATTATTTTAAACATCTGTCCTGCAGAGCCAAGATTTTCTGTCCCAGTAAAGTGAGATTCAAAGGAGCCAAGAAGCTCGGACACCTTATAAGGAGATGAAGTGTGTAGTCATCTGCAAAATCATATCAGTGTCTCCCAATTCACACTGTAAACACTTTTTCAAAGTATTTTTGAGTCTCACGATTTTGTGGAAACTCACAGTGCAAATCTATAGGATAAAACCAATAAAGTGAAAATTGACTAAGCAGTGAGCTTGTATGTTAACTCGGAATGACTCTTCTATTTTGTTTGGTAAGCGCGGACTGGCAGACAGCTGCTTGTCTCTCCGCAGCACAGTGCCTTGTCAGTACAGTGATTGTGGCAGCTGATGCTAAGTGAGGAGGAGGAGAAGGAATTTGAATAAAATGAAGCAAAGGGGAAATCGAGGGGCACATCCAGTTGCCTCACTTGTGTCTGGAGAGGATCCCTTTGGAAGATGAACTGGGGTGCAATGAGAGGCTGGCAGTATGGGATGGTCATGCACCCCCTGTGAGGTGGTGTCCAGGGGCAGAGGAAGGGTGAGACTGATCCTTACCTTGCAGTTAAAGGGGCACTTTGTAAGGGCCTGCTGAGGCCATTGCTGCTATTGGGCTGAAGTAGTGACTGCAGAGTGACTCCGAGGCTGATCCGTGGTTTGGGGAGAAGGATTATCCCCTTGCCTATCTGCTCAGCATTCTGCCCACCAACTTGGGCTGTGCGCTGGGCAGAGAGTTCCCCTAAAGACAGGATTGCAGTCTGGGAGGAAGTGCTGCATAGTCATTAAATGTGAGGCTCCTTGGTAGGAATAGACTATAACAAACTCATTGGCTAACCTTGGCTTAGTCACTTTACACCCAAATTGTCATAAATTCCCCCTGATTTTGGGCGCCCAACTTGAGATACCTTAGGCATGATATTCCAGGGTTCCGTTAGCTTTTGTGATTTCCAAACACTTATTTTGTGGAATTGGTTTGCTCCGGTGTCACCTCAGCATAGGCTCTCCTGGCCTCCTAACATGTGACTTTAGCTTCATCTTAAAGCTTTGCCTTGTGTGCATTATACAGTCTGAGAATATTGCTTACAACCTTAGTAAAGATTTTTGGTTTCCAAATGAACGTTGAGTGAGTTGTGTAGTTAAAACGGCAACCAGGATAGGTTTTTTCCTGCCTCAAAGCAGAAAACAGATTAATTTTTAAGCCCTCTTAAAAAGAGCCTATGCTTTGGCCAGCAATTTGTGGGTCAGGTTGAGCCTGATGGAATTTGAGCAGCTTGGTTATAAACTCTTACAAAGACTGTACACAATATTAGTTTGACTCTTTTGAAGTTTGCACAGTGGGACTGGTTGACCCAGACCTGGAACGTACTTTACCTACCCCTACGCTCGTCGTTCAAGTGTTGGCAATTGGCACTGGCTCTCTTCTGAGGCTGATGCTCATCCTGTAAGCAGCAGAAACTGTGTTGCTGCTCTTTAGAACTTATTTATAGGTATTCTTTTGATTTAAAAATATGTTCTCTAAGAAGTGGGTATGAAATATGAAGATGGTTTGAAGGGGGGGAGGAGGTGTCAGGTTCTGTTGTCCAGTCCAAAATGTGTGTGGTTTTTGTTGTCATCCATTCCTGGATACTTTTGAGTCTTCAGTCCCAGTACACTTGGGCACATAATCTGCAACCAGGGATATAGAATATAATTTGCCTATTGTATGTTCGCTTAACACTTTTAAAGTTACTCATGAACTAGGGGTGGAAAATTCCCCAAGATGCTCAGAAACCTAAAAGTTAGAATCAAAGAGCACTGTGATATATTTTTTTAAAATTTAGAACGTTTTGTAAAATTGCCCACTTTATTGTTGTCCTCTTTCCTGCTCCTGTCTTGACTCCCCCTCCCCCCCCCCCCCCCCCCCCCCCCCCCCCCCAGTATGCTTTTCCCGACTCTCACAGGGAATTTCTCCCTTTCCTCTTTAATTGGAGTGTGTCTGATTTATTCTACAGGGCTTAAATTAAAAGGAAACTCAGCAGTAGGGGAAGGACCGATGGGGTTGAAAGCAGTTGTCAGACTCCTCAGTGCAGGCTCATTGGGCACCATTTTTTAGCTTTCTTAAAAGTGGTTTGATATAGAACAGCAGCAGTGGTGCCTTGTTACTGCCAATTGTAGTTACTGCGGTAGATGTCCACCTGTGACTGGTAGAACGGCTGCGAGTGTATTGCTGCAAGCCTTGCCTCCTAATAAGGGATCTGCCCCCAACAAGGCAAGCAGCTGCTCAGATGGAGAAGATTGTTGCTGTTGCCCTGGGCAACCTTAGTATGAGTAGTAACATTGATGCTGCTCAGTAAAATGTAGAGAGAACTGAAAACTGCTGCTGAGCAGCAAAGCTGGCACATCTAGCAATCCTTGGAAAACTTAAATGTCGCCTCCTCCCCCTCCCCCCCCCGCACTCCCCTCGAGGGTAGACTTTCTTCCCTCTAAGGCGATAAATATGAGTTAAAACATGTAAGTTTCGACCTGGATTTTCTGAATAATCTCTACCAATATAAAGCCAGTTTGTCTCCAGCCATGAGAATTCTTATTACAGGTCTGTCTCATCTTACGCTGGGGTTACGTTCCGCAGTCAGCGCCTAAAGCGAAAATCGTGTATAGTCAAAATTACATTGAGTGTAATGGCAGGCGGAATTGCCCGCACTACAGAAACAGTATTTAAATTGTTGTTTTTCTCTTTTCTTTTTTTTTCTTTTTCTTTTTTTTTTTTGCCGACCGTGTAAAGCTGAAATCGCGCATGTTAAATGTGCCTAAGATGCGACAGACCTGTACCATGTGGAATTCTTTTCACTGCAGATGCAGGGAGACCGTATCAATATGGCAATAGCATTATCTCCTTCAGAGTCTCAGTTAAAAATAAGCCAAGTGACAATTTAATTCGCTAAGTGGATATTATTATCTACATCCCTCTAAGGTTGCTGAGAAAAGTAAAATGTCTGAGTTTGAAAAATGAACTAATTTTGGACCTGATAAATGCATGTGTTCCAAGTGATTTGTTAGCTCTGAGTTTGGTCAGTAAGAAACAGCTCTGCCTTTTAAAGAGCTAAGGAGCTTTACTAGGGCAGTGGACTGGAGTGATCTTAATCTGCTTTACTGTCCATGGGAGAGAGATTGACCACAGGTTATCATACGGTCTTAAATGGATGCTCCTAATGAGAGTAAATATTTAGGCTTGTGGCTTTTCTATGATTTATGAAGAAGGCTTGAGGGATTTTTAAGGGCTTCTGTGACTGACCCTTGGGTGCATGGGAGCCAATGGGTTCCCTCCACCAACTGGCCAATCAGGTAGGATGATGCTTCTCCTCTTCCCCCCCCCCCCCCCCCCCCCCCCCCCCCCTCCCCCCCCCCCCCCCGACCCCCCTCAGCTATCCATATCCCAAGACTCATGAGGGAGCTCGACTCCTGCAGTGGGAGGTGGGGCGGAGATGGGTATCCCTAAAGCAGCCACAGCCCTCTTCCCCTGCCAATCCAGCCAAAGCCCATCTGCCTCTAAGGCTGCAGGAATGCATTTTTCCCCAACAGATTTTTCTTTAAAACTTTTTTCATTATACTTATACTCTGTGGAAGCTGGAAGGTTGACTGAAGAACTAGTGGATTGACACCATCCCAAGAGCCAAGAGGGGGACAGTTGAAAGGAAAAGATTTTAAGTCATTCCTTTAAACTCTTGCACTTGTCTATCTTCAGGGTCTAAACATTTGCTAATGATTAAACACCCTTGCCTTTTCAATTAAGGTGCAAGAGTTTAAATATCCCTGAGACCTTTCAGAGATTCTCCAGGAAAACCAGGAAGATGGAATTTGTCATTCCTGATATTTCTGATCTTAAAAGCAGGCAAGAAACATTTTCAGGATGCCTTTTTACATCCTAGAGAAGACAAAGGCACAAAGTCAATTTTTAAATATTTTTGGGGGTCGAATTTAGTGTAAAATAGCTTGGAAGAACAGGCAGAATTGTAAACGAGCAGAAAAATTGGCACATTCTTTTTTGAGGTGGCATTGTCTAGATTGTTTCCATAGCAATGGAAAAGGCCATACACGTTAAGAGGAGCTTCCCCTTTATTCAGTAACGTGCAGCTTACAGGCCTGATCTGTTAAAGTGTTGAGTATCCTCAATTGTAAATGATATCCACAGGCGTTGTGGGGTACTCAGCACACCTGAAAATCAGGCCCTGCGTTTGTTTTTTCAGTCTTTCCAGTTAACTGTACTTTCAAGACCAAAAATGGTTCAAAACTAAATCTAATGAAATCATTTAGATATATGTGAATGCACCAAACCATTGACATGGTTCCAATTGTGGGATTTTAGTGATGCCTCAGAAGGTGAAAATGGAAATCAAAGGCTCTTATGTTGCATAGTACAGACACTTCTTGGATACAGGGCTACTTGTCCTTCAGCTCAGAGACACAACTTAATGATGACAAGAACTAAATTTGAGGCTAGTGCTCCTGTGAAGTTCTTGTTCCTCCACATTACTCATTTTTTATATAAGTAGTTTTTATAATAATCATGCTTGACCCGATCGTAAAAGAAAACTAGTACAGTCAAAACCATAGTAAATGACTTACAGACAGTTAAAAAAAAAAAAAAAGTTGTATTCAATACTAATAATGCTTATTTTGGATTACAGGACAGAAAATTGACAAAAGTAGAGAGACAGAGATTTAAGGAGGAAGCAGAAATGTTGAAAGGTCTTCAGCATCCAAACATTGTTAGATTTTACGACTTCTGGGAGTCCTGTGTAAAAGGAAAAAAATGTATAGTGCTGGTTACTGAATTGATGACCTCTGGAACGCTAAAAACGTAAGTACTGTGCTCCTGGTAACGCATCTCAGAATAGCTGCAGAAATTCTTAGAAAAATACTAGTTATAGACTCTCTGGGAAAAAAGGCATCTCAGGACCAAAAAACGGATCTGTTCTCTCCCTTCAGTCATTTGTCCCCATGTTTGAATTCTGTTTATTTGAAAGCAGAATTTCAGCACTTTTTGCTTTTTCCCCTGAGCTACTGTTTCAGTTATGTAACTATCAGCAGTTCTCGCCTTTGTTTTCTATTCTGCACATGAAGCTCTGTCTGAATTTGTCGGGTTGTTGTTGGTAGTTTTGTTTGCTTGTTTTGGTTTGTTTTTTTGGAGCGGGGGTTAGTATTTGTGGTTTGCATTACAAAACTGCAATAAAATAGTTCTTTAGCTGGAGGGGTTCATTTTTTGATGCAAGAGCTGCTCCAGGTTATCTCCTAAACAGCACTAATTAATAGCTTATGGTACTGACACTTGTTCAGTTGGTTATAAAGCAGTTGGCACAAACTTCGGAACAGATTTTCATCCCCGATGGGAGTAATACACATCAATGCACATCTCCAACGTGCCACTCTGCAAGTGCAAGAAGCAGGTTTTGAGTTCCTCCGAAACATACCCTCCATATCTACAGTCAAGAAGTGTGTGTTAGGCTAATGGTATAAATGCAGGTCTGCAGTACAGAGATCAAAATACTTCCATATTGTGCTAATCTGAATACATAAAACATTTATGTTCTAGCATAGGTCTCTGCATAAAATGAATTGCTTTACTATTAAACTTCCATACGTCTGAATATTGGTGGTATTTGTACCAGGGAAGCATGATACAATAATTACCTTCTTCCCAAAAAAATGAAATGTCTCAGTGCTTTCTTTAGAGAGCACAATTTACTTTCACCATGATGCTGTCTCTGAGCTGCTTGTGGTATTGGGGGGAGAGGGGGGTATTCAAATCAAGGTCATAGTTTTGCCCATTGTAAAACCTTTAGAGTTTTAAATAACACTTTTTTTCTTTATGCCTATTGCTCTCTGTGTGTTTTTGTGGCAGGTATCTGAAAAGATTTAAAGTGATGAAACCAAAAGTCCTTCGTAGCTGGTGCCGACAAATCCTGAAAGGTCTACTGTTCTTGCACACGAGAACTCCACCAATCATTCACAGAGACCTAAAATGTGACAATATTTTTATTACGGGACCGACTGGATCTGTGAAAATAGGAGACTTAGGTCTGGCAACCCTCAAAAGAGCTTCATTTGCCAAAAGTGTAATAGGTAATCATTCTGTTCTGCATTGTTGCCCTTCTTGTCCTGCTTTGGTGGTGAGCTGTTCTTATTCGCATTGTTTGTTTCATTTTAGTGTTTATACCCTTGTAGTTTGGCTGCAGAAATGAAGGTGGCTGTGTGTGGCTAAATCCGCTATACTGCTTAGGAAAATCTCAGTCTATGGTCCTATCTAGAAAATGTTACCATGGCATGGTAAATTCTCTTCTAAATCAAAACAGTCGAGGCCTCCCTTTTTCTTCTAAAATGATTTTTAATGTCTTCTCACCATATCCTCAGTACAGGTAATGTTTGACTAAACCTTAATTATGTATGTCCTTTTCATTTCTTATCCTAAAAAAATGAGTCACTAGTTCAGCATTCATTTTTGCCTTCAGAGACATACTCATTTGCTGTGGGCCTACATTAGCAGCACCCTTGCATTGCAGCTGTCTTTCACTTTAGAGTGGGTACGTGTCTTAAAACAAAACAAAACCAAAAAAACCCCACGTACCCTAAGTACTCTGTATCCCGGGACTGCTATTTTCCTGAAACCTAATAACACTTTAAAATCAAACCGATTTTCACCAGAACATTCAAAGGCCTTCTCCTCAGGAAAGCCCCAATTCAAGGAAGCACTCCTAGGCCAGACAGCAATTTTTATCTCCATTTTCAGTGGAATTTCAGGACATGCTTACGTGCTTTCCTGAATCAAGGCCTAAGGGCAGTATTTCCCTGCCAAATGTTAACTTTTTAGCCCAAGCCACTTTGGCACCGACGAAGTTGTTGCAACACTTCTTTGAGTGGAGAAAGTGTGTGTGATGCCCCTTTTCTTCAATTCTAAATCAGCTCAACCCCTTTCACTCACACTTCCCGAGCAAATTTACCCTTCGGAGACTTAAGACCATGAAAATTTCAGCTTTCTAGGTGAAAGTTTTAGAATGTTGTGATTGAAAATGAAGTAGCAAAGATGAGGGAAGTTATCATGGCAATGCTCATGTTCCAGCTACAGTATTTAAATACTCTAAAATTCAATTTCTATTCATAAAGAAGCTTTTAGGCTTCTGGAGGAGTGGATAATATCTTATCATAGCAAACTAATCCTGGTAACACCTATTCCCCAGTCAGCAAAACAGTATGCTCTTTTGAAAAGTAATTGCTTAAGTAATTCTTTTGCATCCTAAAGCTTAATAAAAGAATACCTTTATTTATACTGGTAGATTTCGGTAACACCAGCATATAGGTGTTAGACTGATATAATTGAGATTAAAGTGGCTGAAATTTTGTGGCCAGATCCTCAGCTCATGTAAATCTGTCTAGCTCCATTGATTTTAATGAACCCATGCTGATTTACACCAGCTGAGGATCTAGCCCTGGATTTTGATATTTGAAGGTTCTGTCCACTCTAGAAGGCAAGTTTTCTATTCAAAAATTTTCCATCCTCACTATCACCACTAATACCAGTAGTGTAGTCGAGGCTTTTGTGGCTGTTAGAATTTTTACCACTGAGCTATCAAACCTGCTCAGAGTGGATCTAGACAAGATGTTAGCAAAAATACTGGTGGCTGTTGGCAACTTATCTGCTCTACTGATGGTAGTAGTGGAGGGAAACTGTTGGGAAAAATCCTAGAGAGTAGGCAAGACTTAATGGAAGTTGAGAAAATCCCTTTATAGACTTGGCTACCTTTTGTAATTCTCTTCAGAAAAGTGCTTACAAAAAAGAGCAATGGATTGAGTAGCATTGGGCAGATCAGTGATTCTGTGAATGAATACTGAGCCCATAGTTATTCCAGTTTTTAAGGACTATTAAGCATACAGAAAATCTTTTTAATCTAATTTGTTAAAAATGAATTCATACACAGACCAAATGAGATTCTTGCCCCGTGGACAATATTTTTGAAATGCTGCTATAGTATCTCCTGCTTTTTAGATTGCTCCCTCCTCAGGTTGGTGACCAAGGGTACGTCTACACTACGGGATTACTCCGAATTTACGGAATTCGATTTTTTGAAACCGATTGTATAAATTCAATTGTACGCGGCCACAGTAAGCGGATTAATTCGGCGGTGCGCATGCATGTACTAAGACTAGCGTCGAATTCCAGAGCATTGCACTGTGGGTAGCTATCCCATAGTTCCCGCAGTCCCC
>QXTE01000025.1:10432678-10477914 GCA_003942145.1 Platysternon megacephalum
GAATCCTCTCCCCATATAGCGATCAGATCCAGTATCTCGCGTGTGGTCCATGCTGGTGCTCGTTTGCGGTTCTCGGACTGCATGGCTACCTGTGCTGTTCAGCTCTGTGTGGTCACCTGTGCTCACCAGGCTGGGCTAACAGGAAATGAAATTCAAAAGTTCGCGGGGCTTTTCCTGTCCAACTGCCCAGAGCATCCGAGTTTAGATTGCTGTCCAGAGCGGTCACAATGGTGCACTGTGGGATACCTCCCGGAGGCCAATACCTTCGAATTCCGTCCACACTAACCCTAATTCGAACCGGCAATGTCGATTTCAGTGCTACTCCCCTCATCGGAGAGGAGTACAGAAACCGATTTTAAGAGCACTTTAAATCGATTTAAATGGCCTCGTTGTGTGGACGGGTGCAAGGTTAATTCGCTATAACGCTGCTAAATTCGAACTAAAATCGTAGTGTAGACCAGGCCTAAGTTATTTTAAATCCTGCATAATTCACTAGTTTCTCTTTGTTCTAGGCTGAATGGGATTCAGTGGCAATGTAGCGGGTCTGTAGAGCATAGTCCACATCTGACAGCCATGAACCATTTCGTAGTTGCAATGTAAGGTTCTGTCACAGGTGGCAGATAAAGGCCCAGTATCAGAATGCAGCACTTTTCTGTCAAGTCACCCTAAGCCAAGGTGTTAAAACTCTATATCAAGATTCAGGGTAATTATAGCTGAGTCTTGCTAACTAGGATATAAAGGGAGTGTCTTTGAGGCAGTGTCAACAAGAACAGAGGAGGGCCCGAGAGAGGCCCTAGGAGTATCAAACCTGAGAGAAGATTAGGCTGAGGCTTATTTTGTGTCTTAGGCCAGGTCTGTACCAGAAAAGGTTTGTGAGTATAGATATCCTGGCAAACCCTCCTAGTGCAGATGCAGCTTATACCAGCAGAAAAGTGCTTTTACTGATACAGTTGATACCTGTTCCCCAGCAAAAGCACTTTTATGGTGGTATGACTGTGTCTACCCTAGGCTTTCTACCAGTATAGAAATGTTAAAAAAATCATACTCCTAACCAACATTGCTATACAGTAACTCCTCACTTAAAGTCGTCCCGGTTAACGTTGTTTTGTTGTTACGTTGCTGATCAATTAGGGAATATGCTCGTTTGAAGTTGAGCAATGCTCCCTTATAATGTTGTTTGGCAGCTGCCTGCTTGCAGAAAGAGCAGCCCATTGCAGCTAGCTGGTGGGGGCTTGGAACCAGGGTGGACTGGCAGCCCCCCTATCAGCTCTCCACTCCCCTAAGTTCCCTGTGCGGCAGCCGCCCAGCAGGCTACCAATTGCCGGCAGTTCAGCTGTCCCTCCCCCCACTGCCATGTGCTGCTCCTGCCCTCTGCCTTGGAGCTGCACCCAGGAGCCTCCTGCTTGCTGTGCAGGAGAGGGGGGAAGAGAGGGGTTAATGTCAGGGTGTCCCCCTCCCCCCTACTCCTGCCCCCCGCTTCTCTATATAGAGCAGGGTGGGGACAGGACATGGCTCAGGACGGAGAGAGCTTGCTGGCAGCAGCTGCTGTCTCAACTTCCTGATCTTTTTAAAGGCAATGTACTTAGAGTGGGGTCAGCATACTTAAAGAGGCAATGCGCATCTCTCTCTCTCTCCCACACACAGGGTGTGTGTCTCTATCTCTGTCTGCCATGCTGTCTCCCCTCCCTCCATTCGTGCTGCCTTGTAGAGTGTGAGGCTACATTAACAAAGTGTTAACCCTTGAGGGCTCAGCTGAACGCTAGTTCATCATTTAGCAGTAAGGCATTCCCCAGGAAATATCCCACCCTCTTCCACCCTCTAACTTCACCACCTCAGCCAAGTTTCAGAATCATTGCTGTGTACAATATTAAATTGTTTGTTTAAAACGTATACTGTGTGTGTGTGTGTGTGTGTGTGTGTGTGTGTGTGTATATATATATATATATATATAACTATATATATATATATAGTTATATATATTACTATGTATATATGTAAACTATATATATAGTTTTTTGTCTGGTGAAAAACATTTCCCTGGAACTACCCCTCCCCCCCCCAAATTTACATTAATTCGTATGGGAAAATTGGATTCGCTTAACATCGTTTCGCTTAGAGTTGCATTTTTCAGGAACATACCTACAACGTTAAGCGAGGAGTTACTGTACTGGCAAAAGTTTCTAATGTAGCCCTGGCCTGAGATGCCAATAAAGCCAAATCCCAGGAAGGAAGTGAGTTTGGTTACTAACCCATAGTCCATGCTTTGTTGAAGACTAGGGAATGACATGGGCCACTAGGAGTCCTTCAGAAACCAAAATCATTACTTTTCTTATACTCTCAGGTTAATGTAGCTAGAGAAAACAAATGTCCCTTTTTGCACCCTCTCATTGATATCCTAGCTGGTGGAAAATACTCTTTCTTCCTTTAAGATCTGTGATGAGATCTAGATAATTCATTTTCAGCTTAAGCACTGCCTTATTCACTCCTCTTGCATCTTTCCTGCCATTCATTTGATAACATGATATTTTATGTATAGACTCCCACCATCCAAGCATAAACCATTCCATGACTAGATGCAGTTCCTTGAATAAATTGTTTGAAGCAAGCACCAGTGCTAAAGGTATCAGTTCAGCTCTGTAGACCTCACTGTTCAAAGTAATTGTTTTTCAGAGGCTCTTTGACAAGAGTTAAACAACTGTTGTGACTGAATTTCCGAGTCTTGGCGCTCAGCGTGGGAGTTACTCAGTTAGCAGTGATGTCATTACTACTTCTATTTGTTCTCGATTTGCTGTATAGAAAAGGAAACTTTTATATAATAATAATATAATAATTATGGAGATATACCTATCTCATAGAGCTGGAAGGGACTCCGAAGGGTCATTGAGTCCAGCCCCCTGCCTTCACTAGCAGGACCAATTTTGCCCCAGATCCCTAAGTGGCCCCCTCAAGGATTGAACTCACAACCCTGGATTTAGCAGGCCAATGCTCAAACCACTGAGCTATCCCTCCCCCCCCGCCCCCCCAATTTTGAAGGGATTCTAGGTAGCGATTTGTAATGAGCTGCTAGTTCCAGTTATGATGGAGTAAAAATGGAGTTTTATTTCAGGTTTATCACAGTGTGTCCAATTTCTGCCACCCTAGCCCCCACTGAGAAGGACCTTACTCTGAGTAGTTCTGTTGGTTTCTACTCACTGCAGTGATGGTAAAATCAGTCTTAATGCTAGTGTTCTTCATGCATGACTTCATATAAGAACTTGGACTACCACACATCCCACCAAAAGTGCGACTTGCTAAGTAATTACTACTTGTATTGCTGGAAACAATCTGTAAACTGTCGGAAACAAACGTGAAGTTTCTTGTGTCTTTCTCTTTCCCTTTTCCTTCTCTCTCTCCCCATGTCCCATAAAAAAATCATTATGAAACTTTCAGTTTATTTCCAAGCCCTATACTGTGTTTGTGACTGGTTTGGTCACAGAGACCCCCTTGGGAATGTCACTTGATGTGCTGAGCTAACCTCCAAGCCCGTTTTCCCTGCCAGCTTGGGACTCCAGAACCCTGTCTTGCTGAGCCAGACATGCTAGCCTGCTGCAACACAGACCCAGGTCTGGTCCATGCCCCCAAAGCTGCACACTTTAACCAAAAACTGCTCAGCAGGTCACCTATCTCCAGCACCTAGAGATTCAGCTCCCAATGGGATCCAAACCCCAAATAAATCCGTGTTACTCTGTATAAAGCTTATACAGGGTAAACTCATAAATTGTCTGCCCTCTATAACATTGATAGAGACAGATGCACAGCTGTTTGCTCCCCCAGGTATTAATCACTTACTCTGGGTTTACTAATAAACAAAAGTGATTTTATTAAGTATAAAAAGTAGGATTTAAATGGTTTCACGTAATAACAGGCAGAACAAAGTAAGTTACCAAGCAAAATAAAACAAAAACACGCAAGTCTAAGCTTAATACATTAAGAAACTGATTACAGGTAAATCTCACCCTAAGAGATGTTCCAATAAGCTTCTTTCACAGACTATACTCCTAGCCTGGGCCCAATCCTTTCCCCGGTACAGTCCTCGTTAGTTCCAGCAGGCATCTTAGGTGAAAAGCAGGGGCTTTCTCATGAGTGGGGCCCCTTTGTCCTGCTCCACCCCCTTTTATAGCTTTGGCACAAGGCGGGAATCCTTTGTCTCTCTGGGTCCCCACCCCTCCTTCTAAATGGAAAAGTACCAGATTTAAGATGGATTCCAGTATCAGGTGACATGTTCACATGTCCTGTGAGATCCCTAGTCTCCATTCTTCTAGGGCTGGCCCGCACATACCCAGGAAGGTTTACAAGTAAACAGAGCCATTTACAGGTCATTGATTCTGAAGCACTCTTAATGGCTTCCACTTAATATGTTTACTTCAGTAATACAAGTTTATTTCTTATTCTCCTAACTCCAGACATAGAAATAATACATGTAAACAAATGGAATGAACACACTCAGTAGATCAGAAGCTTTGTAATGATACTTACGAGAGATCTTTTCCATAAAGCATATTCCAGTTACATTATATTTACACTTATAAGCATATTTCCATAAAACATTATGGAGTGCAACATCACAGTGTTCACTTCAGGATTTACTATTCACTTCTGGAATTCTTACACACAGCTGCATTTCTCACAACATTACTGGTGAGGGTAGGGGCAGTTATGTGTGGGGTTGTTTTCTTTGTTGGGTGGGGGGGCTTATTTTAGTTAACCTTGTTGTTTTAAAATAATCTTGCATTTACACAGACACAGCTGAAATGGGTACATTTTTATAGATCAGGAAAAAACTGCAGTGAAACATATTTACTGTTTGTGTCTAACTTAAATTCTTCCCTTTTGTGTCTAGGTACTCCAGAATTTATGGCCCCAGAAATGTACGAAGAACACTATGATGAATCAGTTGACGTATATGCTTTTGGAATGTGCATGTTGGAAATGGCTACCTCAGAATACCCCTACTCAGAATGCCAGAATGCTGCTCAGATTTACCGGAAAGTAACCTGTGTAAGTGAGCTTTAATAGGTGTACTTCCATTTTTCTTCAGATTTTTTTTTAGCATGGGTCTTTATAATCTGAAGCCAGTTGAAGTACTTTCTTAACCTTTTAAACAATATGCTGTTTTGGACTCTGAATTGGTATGTATGTTGTGGTGGGATACTAATAGGGTAGAAATTACATGTCTCCTTTCTCCTCTTTGGGGAGGTAGAAGATGCTTGCAGGTTTATTTGGAATGTCTAAAATTCCACAGTTGCATTACTACTATCTGGCATTTGGTTTTATTATAGCTGCATAAGGCGAATTTTAATAATCTCTCTGTGGTCTTGGGTGTTTTTATTATTGATTTTTATCTACAGAAGTCAAAGTAGATGGGAGTGGGGAGCACTGTTCTTTTTGCAAATGGGGGCCTCCCAGTTCAACCGGGCTTCCCACCGTTCAGAATTGTTCCACACACGTTATAGTGGAAGAAAAAGGTTAATTCCTACGTTGCAGCCTCTAGATACTCTCTTAATGTTCCTACACTGTGGCAAAGGATATACAGGTCTGTCTCATCTTACGCTGGGGTTATGTTCCGCAGTCAGCGCCTAAAGCGAAAATCGCGTATAGTCAAAATTTCATTGAGTGTAATGGCGGGCGGAATTGCCCGCACTACAGAAACAGTATTTAAATTGTTATTTTTCTCTTTTTTTTGGGCTTTTTTTTTGTTTTTGCCGACCGCGTAAAGCTGAAATCGCACATGTTAAATGCGCCTAAGATGCGACAGACCTGTAATCTGATTCAGACCTCTGGCACTAGAGCCCTCCTGCCTTATAGCTTCCTCTGTGACAGCTCATCTGTGTAACAAGTTATCTGAAGGTCACTTGAGAGGAAGGAGTCCATGATTAATAGTGTTATAACTGCATTTGGGAACTCTGTAGGGTCTACGAGTCTCCAAGTACACAACTGGGGAATGGCTCCACTGTATCTACAGGAGGGAGGCTAGGTTGAAGGAGAAGGTGGTCTGAAAGGGAGCCAGGAGTGATCGCTTATACCACTGTAT
This sequence comes from Platysternon megacephalum, assembly GCA_003942145.1. Lineage (NCBI taxonomy): Eukaryota > Metazoa > Chordata > Testudines > Platysternidae > Platysternon > Platysternon megacephalum. Next base: position 10,438,749 of record QXTE01000025.1, read on the forward strand.
ATGATCCTGTGCTGGAGATCAAATCCCAAGTGTCCTTGTCTATGTGAGTTGATCTGGAACCTACCTAGGAAAGCTCTGTGGCTTTAATGGAGACCTAGAGATCAGTGGAAAATCACAACCTGCATGGAAACTGAAGTTGCCACTCTACCAGTTTTTTATGCTGGGATGTTACCATTAGGTGAAACCACTAACACAATACTTTCTTCAGATTGTTGTTTGCACTGTTCGTTGTAGCTGAGGTGGTCCCAGGATATTAGAGAGACAAGGTGGGTGAGGTAGTATCTTTTATTGAACCAACTTCTGTTGGGGGGAGAGAGAAGCTTTCGAGTACACAGAGTTCTTTTGGAGAACTCTGTGTAAACTCCAAAGCTTGTCTCTTTCACCAACAGAAATTGGTCCAATAAAAGATACTACCTCACCCGCCATGACTTCCTTCACAGTGGAACACTTCAAACACACTGGCACATGAAACACCCCAGCCTTTCTAGCCAGTTTTCTCCCCCTAGGAATTGATGAGGTGGGTTCTGTTGTCTCCCTGAGACAGGTGCTTCCCCTGGGTATAAGAAAGGTGGGAGTGGCTATGCACACCTCCTCTCAAGGACCTAGAATGGAGCTGCGGGGAAAAAGCAGCTACGCCTAGAGAGAAGGCTCGAGCTGAGCTACGGATAATGTTGCTTTGATTTCTAAAGCCAGACCCAAACAAGGTGGTGAGTGTCTAACGCTACATGGTATATGGCAGGGGTGGCTCTGGAGCCGCATGCGGCTCTTCAGAAGTTAATATGTGGCTCCTTGCATATGTGCTGACTCCGGGGCTAAAGCTACAAGTGCCAACTTTCCACTGCTCAACCCCAGGCCCTGCCCCCACTCCACCCCTTACCGGAAGGCCCCCACCCCTTCTTGCCCCCTCCCCTGAGCCTGCTGCACCCTTGCTCCTCCCCCCTCCATCCCAGAGCCTCCTGTACACTGCAAAACAGCTGATCACAGCGGGCAGGAGGCACGGGGAGGGAGGGGAAAGTGCTGCTCGGCAGGGCTCCCGGCAGGCAGTAGGTGCTGGGGGGGGGCAGGGCGGGGTGGTGGTGATGGGGGTTGCTGATGTATTACTGTGGCTCTTTGGCAATGTACATTGGTAAATTCTGGCTCCTTCTCAGACTCAGGTTGGCCACCCCTGGTATACGGACTGAGCAGATTGCTCACACGTTCTAAAGCAAGGTCCCGAAAGCACAGCTAGTCTCTCTCCGTTTTCCTCTGATGAGAGGAGTATCCTGCCAGTCACAGCTGCCCCAATATAGTGACAGTTCATCCGTTTGGCCAGGTCTTGGAAAGGCAGTTGGGGTCAGTAGCCTCATCCAAGAGGCTGCGGATGATGTAGGTTTCAGTACAGTCCCATGAATGTGACGGTCACAGCCAGTGAAGCTGGAGACCAAAATAGCAAATCAGGAGATGCCATCTAATAACCATATTGCTCCACTTTCCTTAATCCCTGCTAGAGCAGAGGAGGCCTTCATCTGGTACCCAGCTACGCACCCTTGCCTGATAAAACTGTAGTGCTTGTATGGGCCTTTATAATTTAATCTCATATAGCTCAGTAACATAGAGCACCAGTCCCTAACTATTCCCCTGCCATTGCTGTCAGACTGGCAGGCAGAGACCCAGGTACTCCTGCTAGAGGGCCTTGTGTTTATAGACCTATTTCTGCTCAGCTGGGTTGATGATAACCACAGGGGCATTATGGATGAGCCAGAATTCCTTGGTTGAAAAGTTGGCATTGGTGTCACCATAAGCAAAGTGACGTTGGAGCTGTCTGTGGAATCCATGGCAATATGCTGATAGTATGAGGCCACCACTGAATAGTGAAGTAGTTCTTACTCCTCTGTATTTGTAACTTAGGCTACGTCCACACTACCCGCCCGGATCGGCGGGTAGCCATCGATATATCGGGGATCGATATATCGCGTCTCGTCTGGACGCGATATATCGATCCCCGAACGCGCTCCCTTCGACTCCGGAACTCCAGTAGGGCGAGCGGAGGTAGCGGAGTCGACGTGGGAGCCGCGGCCGTCGATCCCGCGCCGCGAGGACGCAAGGTAAGTCGCGGTACTTCGAAGTAAGATACTTCGACTTCAGCTACGCTATTCTTGTAGCTGAAGTCGCGTATCTTACTTCGACATCCCCCCCTAGTGTGGACCAGGCCTTAGCAAAGTGGGACCTCTGCTACTTGGACTCCCGGCCCAAAGTAGCTTAGAAACACTTTTTTCCTTATGGAGGGCTGCATCCCGTCCTCTGCTCTGCAGGAGAAGTATAATGGAGCTGCTTTGCGGTGCGAGCAGCAGAACAAAATCTCTAGCTAATGTTCTAATGGCAGGAGCAGGACCAGCACATTTTAGCACCAAACAGTAGGGGGTATGTGCAGCCACACAGTCATCTAGCCCATCAGCTACTGTCTGGTCATCTTAACACGCTCCTTAGCTGGCGGTGCATATTACCCCTTTCCAAAGAAGCAAAGTGCATCTGGTAGCTCACTGAAGCTGCTTGCCCTAAGTCCTAATGCTGGGAGTCCCTTGTACCTCAAACACAGCTAGCCTGGGAAGAACTTACAGAAGGGTTAGCAAGGACTAGGTGCAGCCGGCATGATGTGATGGCCTATATGTATTTCTCAGCGCTGCTGGAAGCGATAGTAGCCGCCGAGGGAGCGTGAATGTATCAGAATTCCTTAGCTGAAAAAATGGACATCAGTGTCACCATGAGGAAGGGATTAGCTAACTGCTTGGGAAGGGAAAGAAAAGCCTTGCCAAACCCAGGAGGCTGTGTGCAAACTGTCTGTCACAGAGGGAGGAGCAAGGAGCTGGTCCTCGTAATGTAAGGATATAAGAGGGAGGAGTAAGAGCCTTAGGAAGGGCTCTTGTTCCCACCCAGGTGAATCTTGCTCTCAGCCTGAACTTCCACTGGAGAATAGCTGCTTCTGCAGCCCAGGGGGCTACCACAAAGGGCAACACATCGGCTTATCTTTGTGAGTAACCAAACAGGACTGCAGTTTGTTCTCTAGTCTAGACAGGATGTTACTTCAGTAAGACTGGAGATTGCTCTGGGAGGCAGGCAGCGGAACCCTGAGATTCCCCCCTCATCTGAGGCCTTTACAGATGTGTTTGACAACCTGAGCAGAAAAAGTTAATTATTTAAAGATTCACCTCATTAAAAAATCCATAAAAACAAACTTTGTTGATTATAATCAACAAACAGGCTTTCCACAGTTAGTACAGCTGGCATTTTCATTTGTCTCGTTAGATCAAAGTAGCTAAGAATATGTAGAGAAATGAAGAGCCCAAATTCTACTCAGTTTTGCTCCTTACAGGGGCCTCAATAGGGCAGAATGTGTCCGTAAACTTCTCAAATAAAGAATAAATGATGTAAATGTGGTTCATTCATGAACACTACTAAATATTTCAACTTAGAACTGACATGGCTTCAACAACACTGCATACAGATAGTTACATAAGATTTGTATGAAACATTGGTTTGCAGGGCAGGGACCACTTTTTGAATTCTGTGTTTGTATAGTACACAGTCAGGTCCTGGTCTCTGACTAGGACTCCTAAGCGCTGTGCTAATACAAATAATTAATAATAGGAAAAACAATGCACCAGAAATATAACTGCATTCCTGTGTCCTTTAAATTGGAAGAGTATGTCATTAATGATCTAGCCTTAGTGTAACATAGTGCATAGGAGAGTAACACGTTGATTACACTGTTTTTAATTCCTTATTCATATTTCTCTCCTCCTCAACCAGATGTTAAACTCTAACAGCAAAACAATATGTTGAGCTCTTCTCTGTTAAGAGTGTGTAAGATGCTGCTGAAATAACATATTTTACTGTTGCTCATGCAAAACTGTTACATTATTTTCTGAAACTTTCCTCTTTTCACTCTTTTGTTTTTAGAGGATTATGCAGCCCTAGATTACTATATTTTTGCAATTAAGGCCCTTTCCTATCTAAGCTTCTTCACCCAACTGATCCATGGTGCAATTCCATTTTCTTTACTCATTCACTGTTTGTCCTTTATGTGCAGAGATGTGAGCATGTTGTCCAGAGTAATATCGCACTATGATTTCTTGTTATTTTCTCTTTCCTAGGCTTTTACAGAGTAGGTTGAAGATTCTTTGTGAGATTAGACTACTACTAGCCCATGCCCCTACCTGTATAGCCTTAGCATCTGAGTTAATCTAGAGAATAAAATGGCACTCTTCCATTTATAACTTTTTCCCCCCAAGGACTCTCATGATGCCTTTTTTAGGCTTCTTGCCACAACCAAAAGAACAACTGAAAGACTAGAAACATGTCTGTGATCCTGTCTGTAGTGACAAAGTTAAATTCTCAGATTTTGCACTGGGGATCCAAAGCTTCAATATGCTGGTAATCAGAGTGCTGCGTATAAACAAGGAGGGGAGGGCTAATGAAAATAGTAAAGTAAATTCTGGACTTGGTTCAGTTTAATGATGCATGATGCAAAAAGAAATAGGGGGAAATATAAAACACACCTTATTGCAGCGAACATTAAAATTATTTTGTGGTCAGCATATTTCTGATGGCCTTAGTTCTGATGCTGTAATCTCATTTTTCATGCATAGCTTGTTCTGTTTTTTTCCATAGTCAGATTTTCTTTGTGTTTAATCATTCTGCCAAGTAATTTTGATGTAGACAGTGGAGCATATTTTGTGATAAAATATCTGACTTGCTGCTCTTCCCTTGTAGGTCCAACCCAAATATTTGTTTTACTGGTGCACTGCAGAATTCACAACAGACAAACTTCAGTTCCTGAATCCATTGGGATTTAATAGATGCCTTATTGGCTTTAGAGGCAGGAGCCTAAAGATCACAAACCTATCATTTTAAAACATCCCTCTGTGGAAGTCACTTCACATCCTTTCCCTTTTATGAGTCTTAATGGGTTTAATGTTTTTCCTGTATTTGCATTTGGTTTATACAAACTGAAGTAACCCATCTTTTGCAAGAGACTGCTGAAACAGACAGGTTGTGTTATAAATCTCATTAAATAGATTGTTCATGTATATCAGAGACCTTCTTAGATCTGCATATTAGCAGAATTGTCAACTGTTGTGCTTTGAAACAGAGATGAGTTTGTGATTGCGTAGGTTCTCACTGCTTAAAATCCTGGGATGAAATTTGTCCTGATTGGGAATTTTGTCATTCTCTTCAATGGGGCCATGATTTCACCCCCACAGTCTTGACATTTCATCTGTTCTGCATGAAGAGAGTATTTCCTTTTGCAGGAACTCTGTAACTCCATGGAATTCACCCTGCTGGAAAGGTGGGATTTTAGTGCGCCAGCAACATATTCCCTACCTGTTTTTTTATTTTGGGGAGCCAAGTAAAATAAAGTGCAGGCTTCAGTTGGCCCTGGATATGATTCTCAGACAGTATCCCCAACATATGGGCAAATCATATTTTTTTCCCTCAGTATCAAAATGAAAGCACCTCTTTCTGTTGGGAGACAAAGCAAGTTACCTTGTGCAGACAGCCTTTGCCAACGTGAGATTAATAGTGCAGAACATACCCTCTATATTGGGATATCACTTCCATTGCTCTGCAGAGTGAAAGGTGTATGTTTGTTCGTTTGTTTATTCCCAAACTCTTAATTATGCCACCACTAACCCACAGTAAACAAAATACCAAAAGCAGCCTTCTAAACCAAGGAAAAGATTGTAGAAAAGGTACAGACTTTCAGGCTGATATGGTTTAGGTTTAACTTTGATTTGTCTGGCATCAGTTGTACATTTCTTACAGTAGACTGTTATTGTTTCAATAGAGTGATTCCTTCCCCGGTGTAAAAATTGTATCTCTTTTTAGAGACAAGAAGCCATTTTTAGATCTCTTAGAGTCTGGCTTGGAGATTCAATCTTCAATTCCTGAAATGTGCATGGCTGTGCAGGCTCAAAGACCTTTCACTGGAGTCCAGTGTATTTTCTTCTTCAAATCTGACCTGTGTTTGAAGAATGTGAGGAGGCTCTTTAAAATTTTCTCATTTTTCTTGTGTGTAGTCATAAGGCCTTGTGAAGTTTAGCAGCTGAGACCATCATTAGGAAATATCCCTATCCAGGAGGTAAAAAAAACTAACTCCCTCTTTCAGAGGTGGAGGAGCTGGGTCTGCTTTTGTTGACAAAGGCAGCTGTTCAGGTTTCATGCTGCTGTCTATAATGAGGAGTTCTCTAGTCGGTATACTTAAAACTTTGCTGCAGTGTTTCCTTGGAAAGACGCAGAAAAGACAGATGGCTTTTATACAGTGATGAATGAGATGGACCTTTTGATGTCAAATAAGAACGTGAACAGCAGTGTTTCAAGTGACTCCTATAGTAAAAGAAGCAAAAATAAGAGCAGAACAAGATGTGAGGAAGCTTTATATTTAACATTCATTATATGTAGCCCTGTTATGAAATGTGATTGATTACTTACTTCCCCAAATGCCTTCTCTTTTGTAGATCTACAGAAACTCCATCGATCTGGTCAAAAAAAATCAAAGAATGTTAAACATGGATGAAACTATAGGTTCTGTCCACAATCTTTGTCTAAATGTTTTGTTAGATGAAAATTTAACTCTTAAGAGGGAAAAACCAGGCACACTTCAGCCTAGGAAAAGAACATGAAAATGGGTACATAACAAGATTTGCACCTAATTTAAGAAACAATCTACTAATTTTAATAACAGGGCCATTAGCAGAGATCTGGACTCAGAAAAACCCTACAGGTTTGACTGTAACTGTATACTAGAAGATATGGGCGGGGGGGTAGGGAAGTGAAATGAAAAAATAGAATAGTAGTATACAAGCAAACAAAAATAATAGGAAGATTACTGCTTTATTAAAACTGCACCAGGCATTGCACTGTGCTGCAATCCCTGCATGTTATAAGACATGTTTTTAATTATTTCTAATTATTTAAATTTAACCATTTTTAAAAGCTGCACAGAAGCTCCAAGTGCACCCTAATAACAATCAAACTTCACCACCACCCACTAACAGTAAATAATAATATACAAATAAACTCTGCCAGCCGTCAGCATTAAATAATGAAATGGAGAGAATTTACCACAGCCAGCCAATACATGAAGAAGAAGCCCTTTATTTCTCTGTTTTTCCCCACCCACAACTTCTCCAGTTCTATCCAAGAGCATTCCCTCATCCTTTCCCCAACCCCCCTGCAAAGTTAATGGCTTTTGCAAAGTGCCAAAAAATATTAAGTTAAATTATTTTGGACCAAAGAGAATTAGTGATTCTCAGTCCACCAACTCACAACCTCTTGCCTAGGCATGGGACGGTCCATTAGTGTCTCCACTGTGGAGCTTCTCACCAATGTGGGAGTTTGAGAATATTTCCCTATTAAGGAGATGTAAGCAAAAGTGAAGTTTAGGTAAGGGCTGGCTATCAGGGAAAGAACCACTAGAGCACACCACAACTACTGCATTCAAGTCCTTAATTTAATATAATTTTTTCAGCATGGGGAAATGGTTTTAGGTTTTTGTATATTTGGTAATCAGCAAATCTTCAGTGAGACCATTTAGAGCAATTTCCCTGTCTTGGGAGCCCACCTGCTTGCTTACTGGTTGTGGTTTCATCAGTGTATTGTAGTTTTAATCAGTATCCAAACGTCTTTTTGAGATGCTGCACTTGTGGAAGAGATTTCAAGTCAGGTTCTACCTAAATGACAATGACATGAAAACCCAGCATCTAATGGCTGCTTTTTCCTGCTCCAAGTATATGTTAGTGTGAGCTTTTGTATAAATCGTAGCACTAAGGCAGCATTCATTTGCTTGTAAATGTGGAAAAGGGAGTGTTTTAAAAAACAGCTGGAGACATCTTGACTGGTTGCTAACTTGGCATTGAGCTATTACTCGTTTACTTATTTATTTGCCTAGGAGCCCTAGGCATGGACCAGGACCCCCTTCTGCTAGGTATTGTACAAACAGACTCTGCCCAAAAGAGCTTACAAACAAGAGATGACCGGTATAGACAGACAGGAGCAGAAGGAAACAATGAGACAACACTGACTGTTCTGTGAGCAGTCTGATGGGCAGTGGTCTCATCACGCCAGCTGCCTATCCAGTGTCGAGATTGTTGTAGGCATCATGATGGAGAGATTTGCAGTGGGACAACGAGTTGGCTTTGCAGATGTGTCTGGGGATCTCCTCCCATGCGCAAGGAGAACTAACATGTTATAGCATTTGGGAAGTTGCTGCTGCCTTTTTAAAATGCTGGTTTGAAAGCAGTATTGTATTAAATCAGTCACAGAGCTACTCCTTATTATTTGTTTTGTCATATACTCTGGGTCTAACCCAGCAGATGTTTGCAGGGGAGTGGTCATGACTCCAAAGAACATTGAGAGTAATTTAGCAACCTCAGGAGCCACTCTTTTGCAATTAACGCAGTTGTAAGGTCAAAACTCTCAATCGGTCAACTGGGGCCTTCTGTCAAATGAGACTTTCCTTAAAGCAGCAGATTTATTCTCTAGGTGACTAGCCCTGCCCTGCCCTGCTCCATCCAAATGATGTCCAAATGCAAGACAAATTGCATAAATGTAAAAAGCTCATGCATTCAGGAAAACCAGGCTAAAGTGAGATGTGCTGTGATGTGGTTTACATTTCCTACGTGTTTAGTTCATGTCAGGATACTTATGAGATAATCTGGGACTATAAAAAGAAACAAGAATATTCTTGTGGAAGCACAACCACTGGATATGTAAGCAAAGTGTTTCTCTTGGGGAAGCTACACCGATTAATGAAAGGCTCCTTGGGTAATATGTTCAAAGTTCTCTCAACTGTCTGTTTCTTTTCATTTAATTGATAGGTGCACATGAGTTCTCCAGAAAGCATTAAGCTGTAACATGTTATGATTTTGATTACCCGTTCTTTCTGACAAGTATAATCAGGATGGAAATTGCTAACGGCCTTTAGCAAACTACAGTAGTTGAAAATGTGTAACGGTCTGTCTCACATTGCTTTCCACTATGAAATTGCAATGAAAAGATTTATCTAAACACAAGTTCCCTTACTAAGATCACAAGTCTCATCCTCTGGCTTTGGCCAGTTCTACAATTTGAGGGTCCAAACTTTTGGTGGGGGAGATTAGGCAGCGATTTTTCTTTCCTTCTGGCCAGGGGTGCAATTGTGGCGGGAGGAGGAAGAAATGGTCTCAGTCTCACCTGAAAAACCAAAATGAAATGCCACTTGCAAATTGTGCAGATCTTCATAATATGACTATACCCCTCTTCTCCCTTTGTGCACTTCGGTCAGCCCACACCCATAGTGGGTATCGGAGTTTATACCCTGTTGAGATGTATGGTAGTTCAGCTATGAGTTGTGAGGCTGTCTGGAGATACTCAGTTTGAGCTCTGTTCACCCACTGAAGGATTTCTTAACAGTCTTAAGAGCTGGAGAATTAAGTTTGGTATAACAAAAGTTTAGATTCTGGAGCTTGAGTTGGCATACGCCACAAAAAAGTACTGCCTCGCTGAGCCACAATAAACCGGCCAACTTCCATCCCTGCCCTTCTTCCTCCTCTTTTGGCCTTACTGCCAAGGGGAGAGCACACAGGTTGAGAGCTCTTTGGGGGCCCCACACTGTTATTCAAGGCCCCAACCTTGATATGGGTCTGGTCAGGGGGGCACATTTGACAAATAGCTACAAGAGTTGTTCTAGCACTTCTCCTCGTTCAGCTGGAACTTGCACTGACACGCCACGCGGGTGGTGGTGATTTAATATTCTCTTCCCAGTACAAGTCTCTTCTCATTAGCAGAGAATATAAACAAAATACTACTTCAGGGTGCTTCCCATTATGAAATACTAGTTGAATACCATCTAGGTCAGTTAGCAGCATACTGTAATGAGACACTATTCTATCTGAAAAAGTGTTTCTCCCATAGATAGTTAAGACCATTCAGAAGCCACAACACTTAAAGATATTTGGCATGTAGCTCTATGTCTTGAGGGTTTGGTAATAGAAGAGACATTTTAAAGGAACACATTCAACTTTGAACAAAACTTTTTCTCTGTTTTTTACCTTTTATTGTTGAAAGTAACATTGGACATTACTGTAACTAAGAGATTAGAATACCTTTTAAAAATTAATTTGGTGTGTTTAGCAGCACTTTCCTTTAGCCAGTTTCTCTCTTCCCTTGTGTAGTCAGCTATTTTCCTCTGTTTGGGTCTCCCACACCCCCGTAGAGGGGAGAGGAAACACTCCTGAAGTTATGGTGTAACCACAAAATTGGCAGAAGGAGTTAGGGGTAGATGCAGTAACTGTACAGATACTTTTAAACTCATTTATTTTAAAAATTAACTAGACATCAAGTTGAACAATGTCTCTCTTAATCTCCAGGTCACTGGTTCCAACAGTCCTCAGACTAGTTGTCACAGAGTTGTAGAAATAGAGTATTTATTAGATCTTCCAGCCCATCTTCTTCCCAATGCAAAATTTTTCCCTACAGTGAACTTTCTAGTGTATTGCTCAATCTTGTTCCAATAGTTCTACCACTTCATTTGGAAGCCTATTGAATACCCCATTGCCAACCCAAAGAGTTCAAAAACGGAGTCAGGCCCCCAAAATAATGAAATTAAATATTATATACAAAGATATACTACTGGATTCATTTTATTTGTCTTCTGGTTTTTGAAGCTTTAGGACACACCGGGGAAACATTTTCAAGAATTTGTCCAATAACCATGAAGGCTAGAAACGTTCTTCCTTTTTTTTTATTTTTTTTAATGGAAAGCTGAGTTGTTGTTTTTTAAAAACAGGAGCTGGAGCTTTAAGAGCAACAGATATCATGAGGCATACAGTAAAATTGCAAGAATTGCTAGCACTGTTATTGACTGACTTGCCGAAAGTCTTTCCAGATATTCAACCTAATCTTTGTTCGCTTGCAGCATATTAAATAATTCCTATCTTTAGTATTGACACATTTTAAGATGCATGTCTAGGCTGTTAAGTTTCTTCCTTCCTCCTCCCCATCCCCTGATTATTATACTGTAGTCAAGTATCTTCAGCCTCTGTGCTGTATCTACTATAATAAACTGTCTCGTGTTGTTAAGCTGCTACTCCTGTAGCCAATGATTACTGATCCAGGGAGTTGGCACAGTTGCAGGCAGCTGTCTGGAAGGGAGCTTATAGCTGCCCATCATGGTAGTATGGCTAGAACCACCCCTCAGCTCCAAATTGGTCTGGGGTCTTTCTAAAAACCAATAGCCCTATTATCATAGTGTTCAGTTCTCAAAAGCCAGCCCTCGGGCAGGACCATGAATATGTGACACGTAAAGGGGGAAGATATCAAAAGTTGACAATCTGTTAGTCATTTTACACTGGTTGTCAAGGTTATCCTCACAAGAAAGTCTAGATCAGGGGTAGGCAACCTATGGCACGGGTGCCGAAGGCGGCACACGAGCTGATTTTCAGTGGCACTCACACTGCCCGGGTCCTGGCCACCGGTCCGGGGGGCTCTGCATTTTATTTAATTTTAAATGAAGCTTCTTAAACATTTTAAAAACCTTATTTACTTTACATACAACAATAGTTTAGTTATATATTATAGACTTATAGAAAGAGACCTTCTAAGAATGTTAAAATGTATTACTGGCACGCGAAACCTTAAATTAGAGTGAATGAATGAAGACTCGGCACACCACTTCTGAAAGGTTGCCGACCCCTGGTCTAGATACTGACTTGTACTTAACATAAGAGCTGATGATTGCTTAATATAAGGATTTTCGGGCATAGAGGATTAATACTAAAAAAAATTTCGATTACTTTAAATTTTCTTTTATTGCCCAGTTGGAGCTCCTTCCAGGGAAAGTCTGACAGAGATGCAGTAGTTTTTTTGTTTGTTTGTTTTTAAGTCAACTTTGACCCTTGATAAGATCAAATATTGCATATCATTTTGGCACTTGCTTTTATTATGCAAAAAAAAAAAGGATCCCTAGTCTAATAATTAAAATTCAGATGTGATTAATCAAAGAGCTGCATTCATCCAGTCTATCCTTTTTTTGTTTTATGGTTGCCTCTAGAATGTTTTCCTTTCACCTGAATAGAAAATTCTTTCTCCTTTCTGTCTGGGCAAAGCTCTGGGAGGCTCGGACTCGTATGTCCACTCCATGATTTCTCAAAATTCATAAATCACATGTCTGAATCTTTTGAGCTGAAGGTGAAAGTGAAGTTGCCAGGCTGAGAACAAAGGCAAGTCACAACCTGAATTTAAGGGTGACATGCTATCAAACCTTTAATATAACTTCAAAATGAAGTCTAAGGATGGGATTTTCATAGGCGTTTAAGGGAGATAGATGCCCAGCTCCCACTGAAATTGTATCAGTACATTTATTGAAGGCCCCAATTCAGCAACATACTTAAAAATGCTTAAGTCCTATTGAAGTTGTGCATGCTTGCTTGCTTTGCTGTATCGGGGTTTAAGTGCAGAACTTTTCTGAAGAGCTGTACTGCTAATCTCAAAGGCAGCATAGCCTTGGATGGAGCCTGAAGTCCAATGTTTTTCTTGTCTAGCACAGTATTATTGTTCTTTTAGGATGAGATTTTAAAAGAAGCTGAAGGGGGTTAGGTGCTCAACTACACTGAATTTTGGGCTTCATGAGATGCTGTCTTTTAGGTAAATGGTAAGATATGTAAGGACACGAATTCTCCCATTGACTTCATTGGGAGTACTCACGTCCTTGAGTACCTTACTGAAGTGGGGCCTAAATGCAGAAAACTTGCTTTCCTGAAATCTCCTTTGGCCCAATTTTATTCAGTAGACACCTTTTATGTATATATTTCATTGGCAGGCTTTTTTGTGTACACTGAGTCTAAGTGGAAGGGGTAAATAGAACTTCTTGTCTAGAACTGTAGACTTCTTATAACTGTTCTACTACCAGACTTCTCACATCTTGCACTTGAAATAGTGATTATAGGAAAGCTTTTAATTGTGCTGCATGGGGACAAGTGGGCAGTGTCATAAATCCCGAGGGCCTGTTAGTACATTCTGCTTGATTTGACAAGGACATTAGAAGGGTGGGCTGTTTTTTACTGGTTCATTAGAAATGAGTCACATAAACAAGAATTAAAACATAATTTTTCTTACCTTACTGTAGTCTCTTCTCTATATCAGAAATGCCTGTCTACGCAGGTATTGGAAATGCATTGCTCTGTGTTACATATCACCTGTCCAGTTTTTCTTCTAATTATCTTGTTCCCACTTGGGACAGCAAGGAAAGACACAAGAGCATACAAACTGTACTATAGCTTGCGACTTAGAATTTTCTCATACAAGCAGAATCTCTATATGCAGGAAGATATAAAAGTCTTGTGAAGTGTGCATCCCATAAAGAGTGTTGCTTGACTAGAGACCGGTACCTGTGTTATCAGCAAGCAGGTGGAGATGATCTTTGACTGCCCTGGTATTTTTTTCACCATGCTCTCTTCCTGCCACAACCAGGGCCGGCTCTATACTTTTTTGCCGCCACAAGCAAAAAAAAAAAAAAAAAAAAGCCGCGATCGGGAACTCTTACGCCGCTGCTGCATTTTTCGGTGGCAATTTGGCTGTAGGTCCTTCCCTCCGACACGGACTGAGGGACCCGCCGCCGAATTGCCGCCGAAGAGCCGGAGGTCCCGCCCCCTTCCAGGGGCCGCCCCAAGCACCTGCTTGCTGGGCTGGTGCCTGGAGCCGGCCCTGGCCACAACTCATACTATTAAGCCTCTCTATTATCTCTCTCCAGTTTTTAGAGCTCTCTGTGTGTAGCAGCCTGCATCTCAGCTTTTACTGCCCTCTTTAGAGGCAGGGATTACATTAGCACTTTTTCTCCTAACTTGTCAACAGATGTTTTTTCATGAAGGCAGTTGTTTCTGCTCAGATATTCTATATCCATAAGAGTGAAAGGCATTCCTGGAAGGAATGTAAAATGTTTGAAGCTAATGAAGTTTATCCTGCATCAGGTTACAGTAGAGCAGGGGTAGGCAACCTATGGCATGCGTGCTGCAGACGGCACACGAGCTGATTTTCAGTGGCACTCACACAGCCCAGGTCCTAGCCACCGGTCCGGGGGGCTCTGCATTTTAATTTAATTTTAAATGAAGCTTCTTAAACATTTTAAAAACCTTATTTACTTTACATACAACAATAGTTTAGTTATATATTATAGACTTATAGAAAGAGATCTTCTAAAAACGTTAAAATGTATGACTGGCACGCGAAACCTTAAATTAGAGTGAATAAATGAAGACTCGGCACACCACTTCTGAAAGGTTGCCGACCCCTGCAGTAGAGATTACACCCTTTCTCCCGAATGTCTCCACTGAGTTTCTACAGGGCACTGGATTTCCTCAACAGCTGGGAAATGTGTGAACAATTTGGAGCTGTTTGAGCAGATTCTCATTCTGCTGCCCTCCCTTTTTTATTTTTTTTCCCATCTAACCCCCAACCCCACCCCTCCACAATCTGAAAGATTACATGGGGAATAGCTTTCAGAATATTGTATTGATGTTTCATGTTTGCTGCTGCAATATTGTACCTATGTGAGAAAACACATTTTGTGACTCATCTTGCAAATGACCACCTGAAAAAAATGACTATTTTGTATCCATTTAGTGTTTAAAGAGTTAATGAAAACCTCCTTTTAAAAACTTACATTAAAACCAAATCTTCTCAAGGAAAAAACCTGAGAATTGAAACACTGTCATTCCTTAAATGTTGGCTGCAGAGTCCATCCAGGGTAAAAAAGCAAGGCTGCCAAGTGTTGGTAATAAAGACAAGGGAGATTTGCATGATGAATTGCAGAGTGACACACACAAACTAATCAGCTTGTTCCAAAGCACAGTGATACTTAGTTTTGGAAGTTGTTGAATTTCTTATTTCCGTTCCAAATTAATACTTAAAACCCAAACAAGTGGTTATCTTGGGTTTTAGTACAATTTTTCCACAGTTAACATTCCTATAGACTTACTGCGATTTTCTATCGAGCTAATGACTTTTTCCCCCTTTTTAGGGTGTCAAGCCAGCAAGTTTTGAGAAAGTTACTGATCCTGAAATTAAGGAGATAATTGGAGAGTGTATTTGCAAAAATAAAGAAGAAAGGTTTGTTTCAAATGGCCAAGTTTTGTATGAAAATTTATTTTTATGTTTAGATTTATTAAAGCTTCTCTGGGTGTTCATTATATAGAAGAAAGTACACAATGCTGTACACCATATGAAGCATAAAGGACAACTTCCACCACCACCAGTAAAGATCAAGATAATTAAATAAACCCAACCTTCC
The DNA here is from genome assembly GCA_003942145.1 of Platysternon megacephalum. Lineage (NCBI taxonomy): Eukaryota > Metazoa > Chordata > Testudines > Platysternidae > Platysternon > Platysternon megacephalum. Next base: position 10,454,050 of record QXTE01000025.1, read on the forward strand.
CTCCCCTTTATAGACTAAGGTCAAAAATGACCATTCTGATCTTGTCTGACCTCCAGCCTAACACATTCCATAAAATTTCATCCAGGAATTCCTGCAATGAGCGCAATAATTTATGGTGAAACTAGAGGATGTCTTTCTAAAAAAGACATGCAGTGTTGCTTTAAATGCTTCATGTGATGGCGAATCCACCCCACACCTTGATAAGTGATAAGTTCCAGTGATTATTTAGACACTCTGTTTAAAAAAACAAACAAACCACACCCTTTTTGAATTTGTCTAGCTTCAGAGTCCAGTCTCAGGTCAGACTAGGTGATCACAGTGGTCCCTTCTGGCCTTATCTATGAATCCTATAGCTCAGAACTGTCTCCTTGATGAGGGGCCCCCTCTCACCTGTGTCATATTGAGTCTCAGGTTTGTAAGTAGTCTTGGGAAGGGACTGCATTTCTGTTTCCCTCTACACTTTGGAGCACTTGGTGCATAAATAAATAATGCTGAAGCTCTGCCAAATAGCAAATGTCTAATTCCCAAGGATTCCTAAAAATACTAGGCATACTACTTCTATCTACTAAGAATACAAATTTCTTATGGCTGAATGCAAACCATGCTGTTGTTGTTAGCCTTGCCTTTAGAGGGCCTTTCTATTTATGTTAATAAATACTTAATTGCAAGTGTTTAAATTATGCAGTATTTGATATTCTTTTTGGACATTTTCTGTTCCAGATATGAAATTAAAGATTTATTAAGCCATGCCTTTTTTGCTGAAGATACTGGGGTAAGAGTGGAACTTGCAGAAGAAGACCATGGTAGGAAATCCTCTATTGCCTTAAGACTCTGGGTAGAAGATCCTAAGAAACTGAAAGGAAAACCCAAAGATAATGGAGCCATTGAGTTTACTTTTGATCTGGAGAAGGAAACTCCTGATGATGTTGCACAAGAAATGGTAAAATAAACTTCTCCTGACAAAAATATGTATATAAGTAGTACATAAATCTCAAAGGACAGCAGGAGCAAATCTGGTAAAGTAAATTCCACTCAAAAGGGTCAGGCTATCTAGTTTAAATAGGATGACATTAGTTTTAGAATGAATGCTGGAAGAAAACGCAAGTAGTAAAAGAGGAAAAACTAATAACCTGGCAAAACATGTTGTTTAATCCCAGGAACAGACAAAAGAAAACTATGTAACCCGTCTCTATCTGTTTTATGTCTTCAGAGATGATTGGAGACTTGCTTAAATCAAGGATAATTTCAGACTACAAGTGGAGTTGTTTGGAAGAGTTCAAAATTGCAAACAAAAATTGAAAAACATTTTCCATTATGCTTTTCACAAACACTTTTTCCATCTTTTCAAAAAGTTCTTCTGGCATTGAAAAATTAGGAAGAATTAGATAAGAAAAATGGTGTATAAAGAGCCATTGAGCTGATAAAATTAAACAGGTAGCTGATATCAAAGTATAGTATAAAGAGTGATGGAAGAGGAGGTTTTTTTTAGTGGTGGATATATCTAACTTAGTGAATTTTTATATCTTCCTTTGTAAGATGTTTTCTGATGGTCTTTGTTTTAGAAAAATTTTATCTTCTAATGTCACTATGTTATTCTGAAAGAGTAATATTATTCTGGACCATACTTTAATGCAATTGATTTTTTTCCCCATCAAAAGTTTACTTTTAGATCAGATTGACGAGACCAAGAAAGTTGCTAACAAATGTGATCTGAAGTTAGAGCAGTTAATTAGACACACAGAAAGTATTAAGTGGCTGTGGCTGTTGGCCAACGTATAGTATAAAGCTGCATAGGGGGAAACAATCTTAAATTAATAATATGTATCCTAATAGTAACAGTATCTTAAAACTAAAGCAACTTTTTTCTTGGACAAAAACATGGAAATAATTAAAAGTATGAGTTATTTATCTCATTTTGTAACAGGTTCAGAGGAGCAGATGATAAAACACGTGTATGTAATGCTTCATGAAAACAGGATGAGCAAAGAACACTTCATCTGGACTCTGAATTACTTTTATTTTTCCCCGTGGGATTTTATTTAGTGACAGTATCACCATCACTTCTATTCTGCCAAGAAGGCAACCATTTCAGAGTGTAATTTTTGCTTAGCTTTCACTTCTATCCATAACTTAGCGTTCCAAAATACATTGAAGGAAGAAAGTTGGCCTGCTCTATCTTCCTAACTCTGACATGAAATTGATATATAATGTTTCATGAAATATATTGTGACACAACTCACCTTATTAAAATTTGCCGCGTGATAGTTACCATGTTTTGTAACCAGATTTAAACATTTATGAAAATTGTTGATATTTAAAGTTCTGCAACTTACGTGTACTATCTATGCTAAATTTCTTTTAAGAGGGAAGGTGGTTTTGTTTTGTTTAGGCAGAATTACCCAAAAGGATCACATCCAAATTGCTATAATATCTTTACCTACTCCAGACTCTATAAAAAATGTGTTTTATTCAAAACAATTAACAGATTTATATAAACACTATCCAGTCCTAAGCCGTTTTTTAAAAAAGGAACATGTATTCCTGAAGTAAGTGGCTTTTTTGACCATTCTAAATTTTTGGCAAATGCGGAAACCCTATGCTTTGCCAATGTGTGTTGCTGTAGATGCTTGTGGAGAAGATAGTGTTGGGCATATGAAATTTGATGATAGTTAAGAGGTTTCAAAACTCATGAAGTTAAGTAACAAACCCATTTAAAGTATCCATGTAGGCAAAGAAGGAAAGATCTGAAATAAGGCACATTCACAAGTGGGCTGACAACCTGTGGTTAAATTTCACAAATGGTGGTATTGAAAGAAATCGTTCCTTTATTATAAGTTTAGCATTCTTTAGATGAAAGTGTGAAGTAGGAATGAATATAATTTTAGAACTTGATAACATGACAGATTTTTAGTTCTCTTCCCGTCTGGACTTGAATAGAAGAATCGACTTTACTTTTTGCCATAGAAGGCTCTGTGAGCTTATGTGACTCATCACCTGAGCACGTTGTTAACTAGCTCCCCAGAAGCTCCTATTTTCACCATAAGGTTTTTCCAAGTAGCACTTTCTACATCCCTAGTCCAGGGACATTAATTTATGGGCTGGGAGTCCATCAGAATGTCTGCAAGTGCCTAACCTTACACGGCACCTGTCTTCAGCTATCCTCCATGCTGCGTTGTGCCTTTTTTCAAACAAGCAGCAAAAAAGTAAACTGCCAACGGTCTTGTGGTTGAGTGGGAGGGAAAAGGAATATGTCCAGGGTGCCTTTCTGAGGGTAAGCACCCCTGCTCCTGTGAAGAGTGCTTAGAAAGTTCTTGCAATGGTCGTAGGTCCTTCCTAGAAGTACAGGGCAAGCAATTATTATTTTTAAATACGTCAGTGCCAGACGTTTAACTCAAAACTATATTGAATTCCTGATTCTGTGAGGAATAGCTGCACAGTTCATATTATTTCAAACCCATCCTTTCTTTGCTTTGAAGAGATGCCAATTAAAATGCACATGTACATGCACTTGATAAGTTTATATGCCTTCCCTGCAGGTTGACTCTGGATTTTTTCATGAAAGTGATGTCAAGATAGTTGCAAAGTCAATACGTGACAGAGTAGCATTAATACAGTGGAGAAGAGAGAGAATTTGGCCTATGATACAATCAGAGGACCATCAAGTTTCTGAATGTTTGGAGAAATTGAAGGTGCCACAAGCACAACAGGTTCAAGTAACGTACCTTTCACACACTGGTCAACAAACTCTGGAGCTCGAGGAGCCAGAAGCTGACCAGCATCTATTTCAGCATAACCTCCCCACCAGCGTTACATCTGTTGCATGTAAGTCTCATGTTTGCATTGCTTCTTGTGTGAGCAGTTATGATTCTCCTGGCATAAAATGGATGAAATCCACAACTGTCAGTGCTCTGAGCTGTACATTCAGAGCGTTGCATACAGTTTTGCCCACTAGAGGAAAGTCTAAATTCTAAATACTAGAGGTATTCTGAATTCAAGAGAGAAAACTTCTACAGAATCTACATTATCTATCAGTCATTGACTAACGTTACAGATATAGGGTGAGTAAACATATGAAAGATTAAGCGATGATAAATTAGTGAATAAAATAGCAAGAAAATTGAAAGTACTTTTAACTGCATTAAAATACATTTTTAAAAAATCCAATATTAAAAATAAAACTTCCCATATTGATTCACAAGAAGGAAATTAATGTTATTTTGGAGAGGGGGCTGGGTTGAGTGTGTTTAGTTTTGCTTTTTAATTTTTAGAAATCCCAACAAAATCAGTGTTGGAGGTATTATACATACTTAGACGCTGACAAGAGGTGCTGGTTCCTAAATATGGAATTTTTTAAAGAGTCCTACAAGGTTCAAAAAGAGAATTCTTATAATAATTCATGTAAGTTTGTATGAGGTCTGCAAAAATAATATATGGAGATATACCTATCTCATAGAACTGGAAGGGACCCTGAAAGGTCATTGAGTACAGCCCCCTGCCTTCACTAGCAGGACCAAGTACTGATTTTTTGCCCCAGATCCCTAAGTGGCCCCCTCAAGGATTGAACTCACAACCCTGGGTTTAGCAGGCCAATGCTCAAACCACTGAGCTATCCCTCCCTCTGAGGCCAATACTTCAGTTATGGAAAAGAATATCTGAATGCTCTCTAGTCACATTGCCTATTAGATGTGAATCCAAAAATAATGTTTATTCAGAATAGTTTTAATGTTACCCTTTCTCTGTGGCATGATAAAGCCAACCTGATCTGCTCTTCAATACCACTTTTAAAATTAACTGTAAAATTTAACTTTTAAAAACAAACGTGACGATATTAGAAGTGCTCTCTGTGAGGCACGCATGACATGGCGGTATGAATGTGTGCAGGAGGGAGTGACACGTCTCCCTAAAGAGAGAGCAAGTGTACCCTTTCATGGCTGGTTTTTAAGGAGAGCCAATTAATATTCTATTGGGGTCCTCTGGATTTAGCCAGTCCCTTACCCTACTACAGAACTGAGTGGGGTTGGCTGATACCATGTTGTCAGATGAGCTAGCCCTTCTTGCAACCCCTACAGCTGTGCCCCTGTTGAGAGGACCAGGGTAAAATAATGTACGCGAGTTTGCAATTTGTGATAAAGGTACAATAGTCCTTTAATATACTCAAAATAATACGAATGCTCCTTTTTCACTTTGTTATATTTTCCGAAAACAGGGCTAACATATACATTATGAAACGTCTTACTTGATAGCATACACTTGTCCAAAATAGGGTTGCCAACTTTCTGATTTCAGAAAACTGAACACCCTTGCCCCGTCCCCCCACTCACTCCATCCCCCCTCCCTCGGTCACTCGCTCTCCACCACCTTCGCTCACTCACTCATTTTCGTCGGGCTGGGACAGGGGATTGGGGTGTGGAAGGGGGTGAGGGCTCCAGCTGGAGGTGCAGGTTCTGGGTTGCAGCCAGGGATAAAGGATTTGAGGTGCCGGAGGGGGCTGAGGGGTGGGGCTGGGGTGCAGGAGGGGGCTCTGGATGGGGGCAGAGGGTTGGGCTGTGGGAGGGGGTGAGGACTCCGGCTGGAGGTGCAGGCTCTGGGGTGGAGCCGGGGATGAGGGGTTTGAGGTGCGGGAAGGAGTTTGGGTGCGGGAGGGGGCTCAGGGCTGGGGCAGGAGGTTGGGGTGTTGGAGGGGAGGGGGTGAAGGCTCCAGGCAGCGCTTATCTCAGGTGGCTCCCAGAAGCGGCCGGCATGTCCAGCTCCTAGGCGGAGGGGTCNTGGGGGGGGGGGGGGTGAAGGCTCCAGGCAGCGCTTATCTCAGGTGGCTCCCAGAAGCGGCCGGCATGTCCAGCTCCTAGGCGGAGGGGTCAGGGGGCTCTGTGCACTGCCCTCACCTGCAGGTGCCACCCCCACAGCTCCCATTGGCCACAGTTCCTGGCCAATGGGATCGGAACTGTTGCTCGGGGCGGGGGTAGCACACAAGTCCCCCTGGCTGCCCCTGCGCGTAGGAGCCGGATGTTCCTGCCACTTCCGGGAGGCACACAGAGCCAGGGCAGGCAGGGAGCCTGCCATAGTCCCGCTGTGCTGCCGACCAGACCTTTAGCGGCCCAGTCAGCAGCGCTGACCGGAGCCACAGGGTCCATTTTCGACCAGGCGTTCTGGTCAAAAACCGGATGCCTGACAATCCTAGTCCAAAACAATATATGTGTATATATATAATGAATTTTTTGTAGTCACTGCATTTTTCCCATTATACTGAAATTTTTGTCTAGTCCAGTAGCCACTTTCATGGTTATCCTTAAGGGAAAAAACATAAAACCAGGAAGATGCAATACTTGCTATAACTTTATCAACAAAAGGATAGTACAATACAGCTGCGTTAATGGCAAATCATTTTTATAGGGTAATTGGAGGATTTTCTAGTCTTGTTGAGCCCTCTTCTTTGATATACTTTCACTTTACTAGAGATGTAATCATTTTCTACATCACTTCTGCATTTTTGTAGTTCAGGGTTTCGCAATCTCTGGGTTGCAGAGGATATCCAGGGTTTTGCAGGAGATCATGCAGAAAATGTGGAGGAGGGGGATATTGGGGGCGAAAAAATTCAGTTCAGCTAAAAAGATATAAAAATAGATACACGACATAAACCCTTTAATTATTTGTTCCTTTATGGCCACCACATTGTTGTAACCTGAGATACCCAGATAGTAGCTTACTATAGACTACTGCAGAACATGAGAATGTGCATCCAGCTGCTAGAGACTCTGTTAACAAAATAGCATTGAATCTGTACCTTTGTATGTGCCTGAATTTAACTTCATACTGTGGGGGAAAAGACCCCCCCCCCCCCAGCACACATCTATTTTTTTTTAAATTATGTACCACGTGAAATGAAAATATCCAAGCAAAATGTCATGACAAAAAGTCATTGAATTTGAACACTCAAGATGTTAGCTGTTGACTGTATTTACTATGGCATGAAGCCACTGCTTGAGCCTCTCATGACATTACTGCCCACTTCTTTGAGTCTTCGCAGTTCACTTCTGCCCTGTGACATCATGTGACTTGAAAGCATGTCAGGTAGCACGTCCTGAAGCGCTGGCCGACGTCGGGACACTTTTAGATGCCAAACATCAGTTACTGAAAGATGAACCTGAGGCTTTTATTTCTGGAGTCAATGTCATGTCTTGAAAAAAGCAATGAGACTTGATTACTCAAACTGGCAATGTCAGCACAAATGCTCTTCAGGCGTCTTATGGCCCGGCAGTGAAAATTGTATAACATTGCAGAAGGTTGTTTCCTTCCCTGTGCAACTGATGTGATTTCAAAAGTTGCAGGGCTTGATTCAGCTACCAAACTGACCAGGGTGGCTTGTCTGTTGTCACTGCTTCTCACTCCATTAGTGACACAGATGAGTTTGTCCAAGAGCAACTGTTCTGAAAACAAAGGTGTGGTGGTTTCTAGCAGTTTGTGTATGATGTGTCTGATGGCCAGGAGCGCCACCAGCTTTTTCGGCGCCCTAGGCGGCGGAAGGTCCCGCCCCCGAAATGCCACCCCCGACAGCGGCGGCGGAAGGTCCCGCCCCCAAAATTCCGCTGACGACCGGGGCGCCGGAGCCCCCCAAATAGTAGCACCCTAGGCGACCGCCTAGGTCGCCTAATGGGTTGCGCCGGCCCTGCTGATGGCTCTACTGAAGGCTTGTTCTTTTGTAAAGCTGTGCCAGGATGTACAACAGAAGAGAGCCGATACTGGACACTTCAGGAAGCAGTCAAAGATTTCCACATTTAGTGGGAGTGGTGTATTGCAGTTGTCATGGAAAGTGCCAAGGAAATGACAGCTTAAGGTAGTGGCTTGCAGGGCCGCCCAGAGGATTCAGGGGGCCTGGGGTCTTCGGCGGCGAAGGTCCTTCCGCTCCGGGTCTTCGGCAGCGGGTTCTTCACTCAGTGCCGCCAAAGACCCGCCAAAAACTCTCGTGGGGGCCCCTGCGGGACCCGGGGCCTCGGGCAAATTGCCCCACTTGCCCCCCCCCCCGGGCGGCCCTGGTGGCTTGGTCACATGGATCCTGAACATTACATCTAAAACCTCATGGCCCAACTGTTTCATACCCAGACAAGTTCTTGCTACTAAGAAAATGCCTGAAGACCTATGCAGGGTTCTTCATGATGCTGTTACGTTGTGAAGTTCATTTAAATGCCATCCAAAGAATTCTTGACTTCTTGCATTGCTCTGTGATGACACAGGTTTCCTTCACCTGCAGCCTTCTTTAAACTCAGTATGAAAGTGGCTCCCATGGTGAGGTGCTAACTCAACTCTTCTAATGAAGAGCAGAAGTGCAGGATTTCCCTTGCTGACTCTTCTAATAACTTGTCGTGGGAGGCACACTGAGCCTCCCTTGCTGACATTTGGGCACTAAGACAAGCTGAACTCTTTTCCCAAAGGGTGGAATATGAATGTCCTGTCCATGCAGATCAGTGTGGAAGCATTCATCAGAAAACTTGGCAAATGCTATCTTCTCTTTGTTTTAGATTTTAGAATCTGAGGAGCCAGTTGGGAACTCTCAGGAGCTCATAATGTCAGCGTCTGAAGAAACTTCAGACCCAGCTGTATTACTGTTTTACTTGCTGACTCTGGTTATAGAGGGGAAAGGTGGACCAGTAACCCTTTCAACCAAGATGCTGTTGGCTCAACAGCGCTCACTGGTCCATTGCAAGATGAAATTGTGAGACATGTTACAAGTCCATGCAACTGATTTTCTCTAATAGAAACTCAGCTGGTTTTTGGCTGTTTCTGAATGAGAAGGTACCCAGCTTTAGTTGCAGAGCCTTGGGAGTTCTTCATCCCATTTTAATTTTCCTATTTCTGAGCCTCAGGTTTCTTTTCAGTGATTTAGGGGGGAAATTGCAGTCTTATGGTGATCAAAAATAATTTAAGACCATGTCCCCCTTTCCCCACCCCAGATCAACCTTCAGAACAAATTTTTCAGCAAGACAGGCTCCCCTATCACACTGAATTGTGAGTGTATTTACAATTTTGCTGGTGTAATTTTAAGTATTAGTGGTCTTCAGGTTGATATTGCAAAATATTTTAGACAGGAAGCTCAGAAAAAGTTTGGGGCCAACCCTGTTCTAGCCTGTTTTACTAAGGGCTTCTCTACGCCGAACAGCGATGTGCTTTGTGGGGGGTGTGATTTCTAAAGTACACTAATGAATTGTGCATTAATTGGTCCATGTAGACCCTGCTGGTGCATGCTAATGGTTCCATAGCCCACTTTAATGTAGTAGTATTCAAAATCTTTAGTGTACACCAGCAGGGTTTATACAGACCAATTAATGCATGAGACATTAATGTGCTTGAAAAATCACATCCCCGTAGGGTGCATTATCCCTTGGTTTAGACAAGGGTATAGCCCAAGGTATACCCTTAGACAAACTGATGTACAGATTCTCCTACTAAACTGTTAAGCCAATGCTATCTTTTTGTTGCTTTGGAATTTTATTATAGACATTATTTGATTTAAATAGATATTATTTGGAGCACAGAAACTGCTTATTCCTTAATGCAGGTATTTTATAAATAAGTATACAAAATCCTTACCCATTTTATAGTTCATGCATTGTGCTTGAGTTAGTTTTTGAGTATTGAACATAATAATAATTCAATAAGCTCAGCACAAAACAGCAAACTTTCAGAAGGTACAAAATTGTCTTACTGTTACAATATTTTCAAAACTTTACAGAATGTTTATAGTACTTTCAAAACTTTTAGATGATGATTTGGTCTGATCTTATATTTTTTTCTGACTACATACTTAACTCATATAAGCTGACTCCTTTGAGGAACCTTTTACAAAAGACACTAAGTTAGTTAAAAATAATAGCTAACAGAGACTAATTGTGCCTTTCTGTGACCTTTGAGCTGGCAATTTACTGGGTGTAAATATATATATTAACTACTCAATTTGCTTCCTGGTTCCTACTTGTAATTTATTTCTTGCTTTACTTTGGCAATTCCATATCCCATGTCTTTGGATGCTTCTTTAGTGCTATTGAGTCTAAAAGCTCTATAAATCACTTTCCTATCTCTTCATATGATATTGAGAGGATGCAGAGATGATATTAATAATTTAATATCTATGTGCAACATGGTGTGCCAAGAAAATCTAGGTTTAACTCTCAGCTTCTGCTGTAGCTCTGTTCACTTACACTCTGTCTTCCTTTGTGGTCTTGAATAATTATTTATAATAAGATGAAACTCCGTTTTCTATTAAAACACCTACATTGTTATAATAGGCAGCGTCTGATTTTTAAACTGGCAATGTGGAAAATTAGAGATGGGTTTTAGTTTTTTCAAAACATAATCGGGAGGTTAGTTTCTGAAAACTGAGTGGGGCTCACATCTGGGTCCCATTTTATTCAAACCTCTGTAGAGCAAGCCCTGTGGGGGGATGGGGAAGATGGAGGGTTTTAGATAAAGATATGGTAAAATCATACTCCTTTAATTTAAAATCCTTTTAACAATTATGGTTCAAGTCTGCTACAGTCCACTTTTAGTCCAGTTTGTTAACTTCTCCCTGTTGTGACAAGGTATTTTAACTTCACTACTACTGCTGCCTTGGTTATTTCAAGGGTAAAAACAACAGCTATAGAAAAAGAAGCTAGTTAACGGTGCAGATATATTTTACTGGCTTCAGTAAACTTGAAAAGGCCTTTTTTTCAAGCCTTTAATATTTAACAATGCCATTATAAGCCTTATTTCCGTTTGACAAAGATGTTGCTCTTGCCCAGTTCCCAGAGTTGTGCAATTTTTCAGATTAATCAGGCTAACTCTCTGTATTATGAGCACTGACAAAGCGGTGAATTGTGCTCCTGATCATTAAAAACTTGGATCAAGATGACTGCTTATATAAAGCAGTTTTATTTCATCCAGTTATTATGGTATTGAGTCCAGGTATGTTAAGGCTTTCTGTTAATAATAAGAAAACCAGGAAAAAGTAAGATATATTAAAATTGCTTAGAATTCAATTGTAATTTCAGTTGATCTGTTTTTGTGTAGCTTTACTGTGCTTCAATGGCAAGCAATGTCTAAAATTGCAGGGCAAGTCAAAATCAAATTAATGATTTAGAGCAGTTTTTTAAGTATGCCTACTATTTTACTCACTGTCTCGCACCAATTAATATACAGCTGTCAAAAAGCCATGATTTGTTTTCCTAGTTTCTCCATTGTACATTTTCCCATATTTTTTTTCTTGCTTTGTTAATATTCCTCAACTAAGGTGGTACTGCATAGTGAAGCTGATTATAAATTTTACATTGGCTAACACATAGTAAATAATGTAATGTTTCATAACTTATTTGAAATTGAAATGTGCAACACTACTGACCAAAAGGGAATTAAAATAATCATTAAGCCACTATATCTCCAAAGGAATTCATCCTGCAGGCGGCTAAGATCCCTCATCTCCCATTGAAGTCACAATCAGCTCACTGTTCTTTCATGCTATAAAATCCATAGAAGGTCTGCAATTCTTAACATCAATGTTGTGACCTCGAAAGGGAATATCAATGTGCCTAGCTCTGCACAAAATCCATAGGAGACTCTCTTCATTTCTGGCTTCAGGGAAGAATGATGAACCATTCACAGAAAATAGCATTTGTATTATATAACTTATGTATATGGTAGAAATAGCTAGGGTAGTAAAAATGCCAATTGCATAAACCCCACATAGGCCTCCCCATTAAGTCACTACTTGAACATTTTGTTTGATTTGTTAAGCTCTTAATAAAAAAGATTGTTCTTTCAGCTGACAGCACATTTGACAGCGGTCAGGGGTCCACAGTTTATTCAGACTCCCAGAGCAGCCAGCAAAGTGTCATCTACTCATCTCTGCCTGATTCAATACCTCCTGCTATTCAACGGGTTTACAGTCCACCTCTAAGTGAGAGCCAGGCTTTGCCCCAAAGCCTTCAGCAGCTGGGGCACTACCAGCAGCCTTCAGTAGTAAGTCTCATTTTTTTTCCACAATGTTGAATATTCTAGATCATGTTTAATGACTTGCCTTATATTCTGCCTTCAGTGAGTGTAGATCCCACGGCTTACCCTTTTTCTTCTCTGCCCATTTCTACCAATACTGATTTATTTGATATATGTATTCATACTTTCGCCCAAAAATGTGTTTGTTTTGCTATCAAAAGATAGGACATTTATAATTGTACTTCCTGTGCTCAAGGAAATGCTTTACTGCTTGCTATAGTACTTTAATTTAAACATCATAAAGTGAGCATTCATCTTTTTAATTTCACTGAGTTGTTTTTAATAGCTTTGCCATGATTAGACTTAACCTCATGAGCATATTCATTTGAGAATTATTTTTTGTTTTTGTTTTTTGTTTGTTATTAATATAGCCACATATTGTTCCTTCATTTGTTCAAGAGCCTCTTGGGTCCGATGTTTCTTCCTGTTGTGCTAAACGTCAAGCGTCTATTGAATGCCTTTCTAGCTCTTTGCTTAGATTTAATGTTGCACAGAGGCGAAGAAGCACTTCTGTTATTGAGGCTCCAAAACCCAACACTGGTAACCCAGACAGATATTCACACTTACTCTTGTGTTCATGTTACAATGACCTTGGCCAGCAAGAATTAATGGACTCGTCACTGCAAGAACAATTGTGTGCAATCAAACATAAACCTTCCGATCTCTCCAATGAAAGAATCAATATAGGCCTAGTGTGTCCTTCAGAAATTCCAGTGGCACACTGCTCCTGTGTTAGCCAATACTTGTTACCCATGATTCACAGCACTCACAGCAATTATCGTCGCCATAGCGATTCAGTAGTGGCTTTGACTCCAAATATTACATCCTCTCTTCCAACAGAACTAATAGAGGAAAGCATAAAAATATCACCTAATAGAGAAGAGGAAGCAGGTAAATCACAGTTAGTTGCATTAGAGATCTCTGCAAGTACCACTGAGTTAATGATCATTAAACACAGTTGTCAGGCATGCTTTGCCCATCTGCTTCATTCTGGAGAAGATCCAAAAAAGTCATTCCCCTTTACATGTGCTACAGATACTCCTCGCTGCCTCTGTAACAAACTAAAGAAAAACTCAGTATCCCTACCTCTTCCTCAAGCGAGCAGGCCTTGCGACAGAAGTTTAGACCTGCCTTTATTACATGAATCTCTGCAGCACATAATTAGCCAAAAGACCAGTTCTACTCCTGTGAGAACTGCAAGAGTCACAGAAAAAGTCCTGCATTCTGAGTCCTTCAATTATGGGGAAGCCAACATGCCTGGACTACCTCCGCTCTTCTATAAAGTTTGCGCTGGCAAAGCATCACTAACAGAGAAGACCAATCCAGTGACTCCATCTGTGCAGAGAAGTAAAAACAGCCTAGCTAGTAAAAACATCACCAGTGATGTGGTAGGTTGAATCCCTCATTTCATCCCTAGTTGGTTTAGAAGAAGAAAAACCAAATCCAAGAATGACAAGTGTCTCCTGTTTGATCCAAAATTTCCCCAGATGCTTCAGAAATGCCACACTTGCCCGGTTTCCCCCTTGTTTTCCAAAATGCCTGCGACAGAATGTAAAGTGTATTTAGTTTGAATGATCCTGTGAATGGCTTGAATCACCCTCCTGTTTAGCTTGGGCCTCTGTAACAAACTCCCTCAGTTGTTGAAACCATCTGCCCTATGAATGTAGTGGGGTTGGTTGCATCCTTTCTCTTGTATTTTTCACATGAAGAAATAACAGCTATGATTGAGTGTAGTAATACCTCTTCTGCAGAAGACATAAAATTGAGCAGTGCAGTATAGTGCCTTAGAGCAGACACACTCCTTTTATTGATTTCATTGGTACAGTCTCAGTAACTGGACTTAAGTGTGATCTGTTTTTTTGTGTTTTTTTTAATTGGGGGCTGTGAAGCGTAAAACAGCAGAAAGTATTTCACTTGGTTTTGTATTTTGTCATAAGCAATATTTTTTTCCTCGATATTTCATGTCAACTTAATTTTTGACTGCATTTTCATCTAACATAGGTATAAACTGTTACAAGCTTAAAAAGAACACTTGATTTTTAAGCAATGAATACTTCCTGACATATTTAAGTAGGAAATTACTAAATATATTACTGCAGTAGTATAGCATCGTGCAGCAAGAGGTGTAATTGGTGTTCCTTGTAGGTAAATAGGGTTTTAAGTCTATTGGCCCTTTCTTTAATATACATACCTCTCCTTTTTCTTGAACAGGAGTTTGAGACTTTGCTTATTAAGAACCTTATTTTATTTTACTTTCATTCTCTGTTGCTGGGTTGTTGTTTTTTTAAATCCTATCTCAATCTCCTGGCCTCCAATTTAAGTAAATCACCTGGCAATAGAAGTTGTTTGTTTTTAAGTTTCCAACTGGAGTTTACCCAGCTAATTGTTGTTTGTTAATGTATTTTGTGTGTGTGAGAGAGGGTGGGGGGAGGAAGAGAAAGAGAGTACTTTCAATGACACAGGATGGAGCTTATATGGTCCATGTCCAGTAAAGAGAAATGCAATACAGTTTGTTTGTTTTTATCTCCCCTGGGAAAGCTCTCTCTTCCTGGAGATGTTACCTTCCTTTCCTTGTGTTTTTCATTTCTCTTTCCTTGTTTTGAATTGAATATTTAGTATCAAGCATGTTCTTAAAAATCAGTTGTAGACAACTTTTTATTGATGTTTCTTCTAAAGTAATTTATTTTCCTCTCCTTCAGCCTGGACTAACAGTGGCTCAGGCTCCACCTGCTGTTATCTCTCAGCGACCGCAACATTACCAAGAGCCAGCAATGACATTCCCAGTCATACAGCCAATCACAGTTGCTTCATCGCAGTTGGGGCAATCTCAGCCTGTTTTAGCCAGCCAGCAGGTGAGAAGCTAAACTATCTGACCTCATCTCTTCCCTTTCTTTTCTTGTAAATGGTCTTTTTGCTAGCAAAACCACTGTCCGAGGTCAGTTCGAGGACTTCTGAGAGATCAGGTCTGCTTATTGAATAGAACTACTGTACTGAGAACCTGTTAAACCACCATTTAAATGCATTAGTTAGTTTTGAAACCTTGCTTTTGAACATAAGTCATAATATTCAGAAAGAAGTTACATTTATGAATATTATACATCAATGTTTCCACTTTCTTTCCCTGGCTCATCAGTGACTTAGTGGTTGGATGCTTTTCAGAGTAGATAGACCAGGGGTCGGCAACCTTTCAGAAGTGGTGTGCCGAGTCTTCATTTATTCACTCTAATTTAAGGTTTTGCGTGCCAGTAATACATTTTAATGTTTTTAGAAGGTCTCTTTCTATAAGTCTATAATATATAACTAAACTATTGTTGTATGTAAAGTAAATAAGGTTTTTAAAATGTTTAAGAAGCTTCATTTAAAATTAAATTAAAATGCAAAACCCCCCCGGACTGGTGGCCAGGACCCGGGCAGTATGAGTGCCACTGAAAATCAGCTCGCATGCCGCCTTCGGCTCACGTGCCATAGGTTGCCTACCCCTGAGATAGACCTTTGACATAAACTCTTTATCCAGAGTAATGGAGAGAATCCCAGTTTAATATCTGCTCTTAAATCACACGGTAGTTTGGCTTGCTAAATAGAAAAGCTGATCACTCTTCGTTGATGCTGGTGGCTCTCAACCAGCGTTGCATCATTGCAACCTCGTGTTGCTCAAAGCAAATGATCCCGAGCCCCACTTTCACATGTTCTAGAGACAACATTCACATTAATGAAATACTGTAGATAATGTAATATGCAATTATAACTGCCTTTTTGTGAATATAGTTCATTGAGGTAGATGAGCTTGTTCCCAGGTGCCTGGCTTAGAGTCCTTGTCCTCTTCACCTCCTTACCAGGAGGCCCTGAGGCAGTTGGTGGTTGCTATCTATCTCCCCTGTTCTCCCCTCCCAGGCAGCTCTGGGCTGGCTGAGCACTAGCAGAAGGGTTGTTGGGCAGAGGAAGAGAGACAGTCTGTGTCAGCAACCCAGCAGGCCCCTGTAGTCTGGAAGGGTCGCTGATGGGGAAACTCTGCTCAGCCTCTGCAGCCTGGGTCGCTGTGGGAGAGTTGAACTGGAGCTGAAGTAGGCACGCAGGAAACCCGAGGGAAAGCCCAGGCAGCCATTTGTATTATTTGATTTTCAAGACAGCAAATAAATAAATACATAAATAAAAATAGCTTGACTCAGTCAGAGAGTCCTAGCCCCATAGTTTGAGACCCTGCCATATCCTGTTGTACAGTTTCTCTACCACCATGTATTAACATGCTAGGTGCTCTGATACCTGCTTTAGTACCTACAGGGGGATGCAGGTCTGAGAAAAGCATAACTTTGAAAAAAGCTAAGTGAGTGAACAACTTTGTTTTCTTGTTTTCATTTTATTGTTAGCACTTGAGATGTGCATGACTCGCTAATAAATTAATGTCGGAAAAACAAACTTTTGTCTATACTAAACTGCGCTCAGATCCTCAGGAGGATTTTAGAGTGTTTTTTCCAAGGGAGCATGAGGGTCAGAGGCCCACTTTGAATTTAGGAATAATATATAATTTTTTAAAAACATAGTACAGTGTGTTCTTGATCCACCAAGTAGCACTCTTCTAAAGGAAGAATCTGGCTGTCTCTAGACAGTCTCCAAAATGCTGATTCCTCCAATGTCTGTCTAGGATGCTCAGATAATTCTCTGAAATCTCATGAATAGTAAAGGTATTTACAAAGCATCTATTGTATGCTGGAAAGTTGAGAGAGTCTTAAATGCTTCATTGCTTGGACAAGAATCCCGTACTAACTGGTAGTAAAAAATTTTATCTCAGGCCAACACAAATGTCATAAAGACCTGTCCTGATTCTGTGTTTCTACCAAAAACTCAGCTTCTGTGAATGCAAGCTATGGTTTAAATGGGCTGAGGAGTGTTTATGCTCTCTGTGCACAGGACAGAGGAATGTACTGCCTTACTAACAGATGTCTTTTTGTCTCACCAGCTCCCTCACACCATTTAGGCTGTCAAAATATGCCATATTTCTAACATTAGCATAGTTGGCATAGATGGATGCTTATTTTTCTCTTGAACTTAGAGCTATCAAAATGAATTTCAAAATCTCTTTAGTCTTAGTAATATTCAGTGCTGGAATAGCTCAAGTTGTGTTATTGGATGAAGTATTCTCTTCTTTCTGAAAGCACTCTCATAGAAACAGCATAATTTGATCTGCCTGTTTAAAACCTATGATGTCTTGAACTATTGTCTCGTATCCCCGTTTTTCTAATGGGTAAAACAGTCTCATGTTCTCTCATTCAGCCAGAAATGTTACTGCCTCTTGGACAGAATTCGGACAAGCTCCAATTGCAGGAAACTGTATTGGCCTCATGGGCTTTCTGCTGACACATCAGAAGTTGCAGATTTTTCCATGTGCCAAATGCTGCTTTTACTCTTCTGGATTAGGGTCTTTTTTCACTTCCTAGCTCCTTTTCCTTCTATTTCTCCTCCTTTTATGGAGGTATGGCTGTTGTTTGAAATACTAGTGTCACAGATGGAGCATGGGACTAAAATATAGTCAATATTTGTTTTTCTGATTAATCAAACACACAATTTATTTCTCTTCACGTCTGTAGGTACATCAGCAATTCATTTTGCATATTATTTTAGGGTACAACATACTATTGTAGCATGCACTCTAGATGTATAGGGCAAAATCCATGGCAGGGGCATTTGTTCACTCAAATGGAACTGCTGCAGGCCTGGATTTGGACCAAAGAATGCAATTCCAGGTCAAAGTTACACTTGTAAAAACCTATTTTTGAAACTCAGAAACCTAGCTCGGCTAAGCAGTGCCATGTGAAGATGAGGTAGCTGGTTTGTAGCTTTCACTGTAGAAACACTAGACCTTCACACCAGGCAGCTGGAAGATTCAGTTTAATGGCTGTTTAGCATTATGTAATTGCAATTTACCAATTATAGGAACACTTAAGTTAAGTGTCTTTGTCCTGATTCCCTCTGTTCAATAGCCTTCTATACAGTTCATAATGTGAATTAGATAAGTTATGTGAATAATGGTTCCAACTGTATGACAGTAGACCCAAGACTTGCTCTTTAAGCCTGCAAATCAATAAAGCAATTAAGCATATGTTTTACATGGGCTTAAGTTCTTAGCTGAATCAGGACCTAAATTGCCAGCAAGCTGCACGCTAAATGAGATACCTGTCATGTTTAGGTTAGAATGCTAAAAGCTATTTGAGTGGAATTTTCAAAAGCACCGACCAGATTGAAAATCACTTATCTTGTCCATTTCAAAGCAACTGCTACAGGTACATGAATATACATTAATACATGAAATCAATATTAGGGCTGTCAAACGATTAAAAAAATTAATCGTGATTAATTGCGCGATTAAACAATAATGAATACCATTTATTTAAATATTTTTTGATGTTTTCTACATTTTCAAATATATTGATTTCAAATACAACAGAATACAAAGTGTATAGTGCTCAATTTATATTGATTTTTTATTACAAATATTTGCACTGTAAAAAAACAAAAGAAATAGTATTTTTCAATTCAACTAATACACGTACTGTAGTGCAATCTCTTTATCATGGAAGTTGAACTTACAAATGTAGAATTATGTACAAAAAAAACTGCATTCAAAAATAAAACAATGTAAAATTTTAGAGCCTGCAAGTCCACTCAGTCCTACTTCTTGTTCAGCCAATCGCTCAAACAGGTTTGTTTACATTTGCAGGAAATAATGCTGCCTGCTTCTTGTTTACAATGTCACCTGAAAGGGGGAACAGGCATTCTCATGGCACTTTTGTAGCCGGCGTCACAAGATATTTACGTACCAGATGCACTGAAGATTCATATGATCCTTTATGCTGTTGACGTCCATGCTGATGACGGGTTCTGCTCCATAACAACCCAAAGCAGTGCAGACTGGCGCATATTCATTTTCATTATCTGAGTCAGATGCCACCAGCAGAGGTTGACTTTCTTTTTTGGTGGTTCGGGTTCCGTAGTTTCCGCATCGGAGTGTTGCTCTTTTAGGACTTCTGAAAGCATGCTCCACACTTCGTACCTCTCAGATTTTGGAAGGCACTTCAGATTCTTAAACCTTGGGTCAAGTGCTATAGCTATCTTTAGAAATTTCATATTGGTATCTTCTTTGCATTTTGTCAAATTTGCAGTGAAAGTGTTCTTAAAATGAACATGTGCTGGGTCATCATCTGAGACTGCTATAACATGAAATACATGGTAGAATGCGTGTAAAACAGAGCAGGAGACATACAATTCCCCCCCCAAAGAGTTCAGTCACAAATTTAATTATTTCATTATCTTTTTAACGAGCGCCATCAGCACGGAAGCGTGTCCTCTGGAACGATGGCCAAAGCATGAAAAGGTATATGAATCTTTTAGCGCATCTGGCACGTAAATATCTTGCAATGCCAGCTACAACAGTGCCATGCGAACGCCTGTTCTCACGTTCAGGTGACATTGTAATTAAGAAGTGGGCAGCATTATCTCCCGTAAATGTAAACAAACTTGTTTCTCTTAGCGATTGGCTGAACAAGAAGTAGGACTGAGTGAACTTTAGGCTCTAAAGTTTTACATTGTTTTTTGTTTTTGAGTGCAGTTATGTAACAAAAAAAAAACATTTATAAGTTGCACTTCCATGATAAAGATTGCACTCAGTATTTGTATGAGGTGAATTGAAAAATACTACTCCTTTTGTTTATAATTTTTACAGTGCAAATATTTGTAATAAAAAATAATATAAAGCTGCACTGTACACTTTGTATTCTGTGTTGTAATTGAAATCAATATATTTGAAAATATAGAAAAACATCCAAAATATTTTTAGAATTTCAATTGGTATTCTATTGTTTAACAGTGCGATTAATCGCAATTAATTTTTTTGAGTTAATCGTCTGAGTTAACTGCGATTAATCGACAGCCCTAATCAATGTATTTGAAAATGTAGAAAACATCCAAAAATATTTAAATAAATGGTACTATGTTATTGTGTAACAGTGTGATTAATTGCGATTAATTTTTTTTAATCGCTTGACAGCCCTACTTGTTACTTTCAGACTTGCTTAGTAACCTGTGCTACCAGATGCAAGTAGCCAAACACACACCTGTTCACCGTGTTTGGAAGCCACCAAGCTGCTTCAGACTTAATTGTTTCTAGATGGGCAAGCCCATTTGATTCCTTAATCCATTTCATCCCCGTTCTTGTCTTTATATATTTTTAAAAAGGAAATAAGGGTTCTTGCTGAAGCATTCTGTCACTGAAAACACACAAGATCAAACAGTGTAGAGCTGTCATTCCTCAGAAGCAGCAAAGATGAAAAGCAATGCTTACATTTCCCTATTATTTTTATCTTTACGGTTTTAACATCAAGCATATTACCTCTTAAATTACATCCAGCATTCACTGAGACCCCTGAAGCAGGACAGATGGTTAGAGGTGAAAACGTGCTTATTAAGTCAGCCATGGAACAGTTATCTCATTCTAATCAAATTTTCAGTAGTATGGTAGGCCAATGTAGCAGTGCCTCCCCTGTGCCTGTGAACCCGGAGCTTGGTTTCCAGGGCTGTCGCTATGGAATCTCTTGCGAGATCCAAAATTAGGCTAGGTCCACACTACCCGCGGCTAGGTCCACACTACCCGCCCGGATCGGCGGGTAGAAATCGATGTAGTGGGGATCGATGTATCGCGTATCGTCTGGACGCGATACATCGATCCCCGAACGCGCACACATCGACTCCGTAACTCCAGCAGGGCCAGCGGAGTTAGCGGAGTCGACGGGGGAGCCGCGGACGTCGATCCCGCGCTGCGAGGACACGAGGTAAGCGCGGGTAAACCGAAATAGGATACTTCGACTTCAGCTACGCTATTCTCGTAGCTGAAGTCGCGTATCTTATTTCGATCCCCGCCCCTAGTGTGGACCAGCCCTACTGGGAGGGGTGCAGTAATGTTAGATTTGTGCCAGTCTGTTTGCTCACCAGCTGCTCTCCAATTGAACAAAATGGTAATCGTGTAAAACGTAATGAAAGGAACTGGGCAGAGTTCTGCTGAACTGAAAGAGGCTTAACATTTAGTCACATTTTGCTGTTAAATTATTGTCTTATACTGTGAATATTTGCAAAATTAGGTTATAATTTATAAACTGTCACTTTTTGTATATGCTGTAGTGTAAACTTACAGCCAAAAAAGGTGGGGGCAAGAGGCATTTCATATGGGAAGATGGTGTAATTGTCTATTTCCTCTATCCAAAGAAAAGTTCTAAAACTGTTGTCACGACAACTAAACTTTCAACTCTAGAGTGTGGTCCTTGCAGGCGAGAGTTGAGATCATTCATAGAGATGAGTTGTCACTTGGTAAAAGCTTCCCTGCGTGTTTAAAACAGGATTGCAAAACAAAAATATTAAACAAAAAGCTTTGTTTTGCCCTTCAATGATTATTTAAAACATTCTCAAAGGGTTTTTTAAAGTGCTGCTTTTTATATAAGAAGTCAGGTCTTTACTTTCCCCTCTTGGCAAGTTTACTGGAGAATGCAAATCGTGATGTTACCTGAGTTTGTGAGCTTTTTGCTATCCAATCTCCTGACCAACAGAGAAGGGATGCTGAATATTCACTTATAATTAATTGGAATCCCATTCCCTTCATTTGGAAGCAGGGAGAGAGCCAGCTCTGGTCACATACTCTTTTGACATCACTGTTCAATTCTGAGAAGTGACTTTATACATCACAAAAAGCATAAACGTGGGGGAGAGGGTTGCCTTTGCTTTGTAGTTCACTTTCAGATATTAAAGGATTATGGGGTGGTCAGCGTAAAACAAGGGTTCTCAAACTGGGGGTTGTGACCCCTCAGGGGTCACCAGGTTATTATATGGGGGGTCACGAGCTGTCAGCCTCCACCCCAAACCCCGCTTTGCCTCCAGCATTTATAATGGTATTAAATATATTTTAAAATGTTTTTAATTTATAAGGGCGGTCGCACTCAGAGGCTTGCTGTGTGAAAGGGGTCTCCAGTACAAAAGTTTGAGAACCACTGGCGTAAGACATGAGTTTATTATGCTGTCAGTTCCCTTTGCTTATATTCAGATCTGCCAGGATAGAGGGAAATACTCTTAGAATCTAGCTTTTGTAGCTTTATTGCAATAAGAAAGGTATATTCCTTGATCGGCCAGAGAGACGCATTATAAATTTGCAGTACATTTGAATGTCTAGGCTCTTTTATAGAGTGAATTTTTGAATGACAATATTGCCTTGGTTTGCTCTACATATAGCAATATTTGGGGTCCATAGTTGGAAGATTTTGCAGAGCTGGCTAGAAAATAGAGGTTCTTTTGTCCTTTGCCAAGCTTTAAAGAGCCTGCATGATTCATTAAAAATATCCTCTCCAAACAGCTCGAATCTGTCTTTTGTGGTAATGTAGGTTTTATTTAAATAAGACTTCAGTCTAGGCTCTTGTACAATGTTTGAACTGGAAGTGTCAGTCTTTTTTACCAATGCTGCTCAATATGAGGGACAGTTCTGTTTTGAGCATGCAGCGTTAATTGGGAAGAAAACAAGACTGGTGTCCAGTGAACTGATTCTTTCTTAATATGCAATTTTTTTATTCTCTATCAGCAATCCATACCACAGCAAGCTCCTCTGCAGCAGGTTCTAGCCAGCCAGCCAGTTTGTCCATTGCAGCCCGCTACCCATCTGCTGCCCCAATATCAAACCCAGACTTCTCAGGTGGCAGCTACCAGTACACAGCTAACACCACTACAGATTTCCACTGTGCAGCAACTTCCTCATGTCCCACCCTCCCAGGTAAAGTGTTGTGAGAATTCAGTGGTGTTTTAAATCATTTTAAAGGCACGTCCATTCAAGTAACATTTTCTAGCCAGTGATCAATGTCAGAATCATAGAATATCAGGGTTGGAAGGGACCTCAGGAGGTCATCTAGTCCAACCCCCTGCTCAAAGCAGGACCAATCCCCAACTAAATCATCCCAGCCAGGGCTTTGTCAAGCCGGGCCTTAAAAACCTCTAAGGAAGGAGATTCCACCACCTCCCTAGGTAACCCATTCCAGTGCGTCACCACCCTCCTAGTGAAAAAGTTTTTCCTAATATCCAACCTAATCCTCCCCCACTGCAACTTGAGACCATTACTCCTTGTTCTGTCATCTGGTACCACTGAGAACAGTCTAGATCCATCCTCTTTGGAACCCCCTTTCAGGTAGTTGAAAGCAGCTATCAAATCCCCCCTCATTCTTCTCTTCTGCAGACTAAACAATCCCAGTTCCCTCAGCCTCTCCTCATAACTCATGTGCTCCAGCCCCCTAATCATTTTTGTTGCCCTCCGCTGGACTCTTTCCAATTTTTCCACATCCTTCTTGTAGTGTGGGGCCCAAAACTGGACACAGTACTCCAGGTGAGGCCTCACCAATGTCGAATAGAGGGGAACGATCACGTCCCTCGATCTGCTGGCAATGCCCCTACTTATACAGCCCAAAATGCCGTTAGCCTTCTTGGCAACAAGGGCACACTGTTGACTCATATCCAGCTTCTCGTCCACCGTAACCCCTAGGTCCTTTTCTGCAGAACTGCTGCCTAGCCACTCGGTCCCTAGTCTGTAACAGTGCATGGGATTCTTCCGTCCTAAGTGCAGGACTCTGCACTTGTCCTTGTTGAACCTCATCAGGTTTCTTTTGGCCCAATCCTCTAATTTGTCTAGGTCCCTCTGTATCCTATCCCTACCCTCCAGCGTATCTACCACTCCTCCCAGTTTAGTGTCATCTGCAAATTTGCTGAGAGTGCAGTCCACGCCATCCTCCAGATCATTAATGAAGATATTGAACAAAACCGGCCCCAGGACCGACC